>CANXYI012034539.1:0-15741 GCA_948208565.1 Hura crepitans
TAAGGGAAATTAATGATATAGGTATGTTAACGAGGTCAAAATAATATGTTATGCATGAAAATTGGGTTAAGAAATTAGGTGTATGGTGATATGCATGGTGTTGTCGAATGGTATGTGTGGGATGGCATGGTATGTGTAGTCATGCATATGGCATGTTAGGTATGATAATGGCATGTAAATGAACTGTATAAACCATGTTTGAAAGTGAGTAATGGGACTAAGATATACAGCATGTAAATTTGACAAAATAATGACCTAATTGAACATGTAATGTGTACATAAGTAATGACTAAGAAAATTGTATATGTGTGCCATTGGTGGCATGGTTGTGATATAGGGTTCATGTGATGTTTATGCAAAAGATTGATAAAAGAACCATAAAGTTTGGATTGGTATATGGGATGTTATGAAAGACACAAATTTAAGAGTTTACCAAATGAATAGTAATATGCTCTTAAACTGACCAAATGAATAATGATGTTACGATGGCAGGCAAAAATGTTCTTTTGTGTGAAATGTTGTATGCAGTGCATTTCTTTGGCATACTTGATAGGAGACATAGTTAAAATGATGGTAAATTTCCTAGTTAAGAAATGAATAGTGATTTGGCCCATCAGTTAGACACCTAATGGATGAGTTGATCAGTCAATTAGGGAATTAGCAACTGCTAGGTAGTTTGGTCCTTTTGGGACTACTGTTGTTTGTTAGATGTGGCGGGTGCAGCCATCGAGGTTCCAAGATGAACCCTGCACACTCAGGTATTGGGAGGTCTACCTAGGCTGCTCCCTACTACCCATTTGTTGTCTGTGGATATCGAGAGGTCCCATGGGGCTGATCCCTGCTATCTACCTGTGATGCTTTAGAGATGTGACTCGGGGTATTAGGAGGTCCCACGGGCTAATCCCTACTATCCCACTTGCAGATGTTAGGAGATCTATAAATTAATCCTTGCTATCTGCCAGTCTAGTATTGGGATGTCTATGGACTGATCCCTTCTATTATACGAGGTTGGTGTAGCTACCGAGGTCTAAATTGTGGGCCACTGCACAAGATAGATCCTGCTCTCCGGTGTCTTTAAGTGTCATCTATCTGTTATAGGCCTAAACTATACTAAACATGATTACGAACTTAAATTATGAAATTTAACTGGATAACATGACAGGCAATGACTAAATAGGGTAACTGGCATCTAGTCTGACATCTTGCATGACCATATGGAATAATGTATCTATGTATGTGTGTATATGACTCATAGGCATGTTTGCATGTATGACATACTTTATTGTCCCTATTCTGCCACTAAGTTTATACTCAGCATGTCGATATTCTAATGCATAGGCTGTAGATTGGATAGCTAACTAGCTTCAGCAGGAGCCCGTGTAGCTAACCTAAAGTGTTGTTAGCATTTTTTTCGTTACTCTTTTGGGTTTATAGATAGTCATTCATGTATAATAGGTGTAAAAGTTAGTAGCATGTGTAAAGTATAAAAATAGAGATAGTAACATTAAATAGTTGTATGAACTTTCTATTAATGGATATATACATGCTTGTGTTTGTCTGCATGTGGGTCTGAAACCCTATGTATTGCTGTGTGTCAACTGTTGATGATGTTTGGGGGACCAGAAGGGTCCAGGAGTTGAGTTTTGAATGGAGTCTATTATAGAAGTGCTTTTCTTGTAGGAAAAATTTTTAATTTTTCATCCGAGTAGCTATTATGCTGCCCAATTTTCTATAAATGGTTAATAGATGTAATCTAGTGTTTTAACAAACTAAAATAGGTGGTAATGAAAGGTTATACACAAAGAAACACTAATAGGTCAAGCTAGGTCAAAGTTGATCAAAGTTATATAAATGTTAAATGAATGTGGCCCAAGGAAATCCAAGGATGGGTAACCTTCGAGAAGTAACACTTTTTGTCATTTCCTTTGGGAATGGGCAGAGGCATTATATTCTTATAGTCTATACACTACATAATTTATGTACATTATCAAAATATACCAAAAAGCAAAATCTCCTCTTGCTTGTCTAGATATCCTGAAGCGCAGCTCAATTGTTCTTCTTACCTGTGCATCACAAATAAAATAATGCACTAAGCAAATTGCTTAGTGGTGTAATCAAAAATTATTACATTTATCCATTTATGCATGTATATACCAAGAATACAAATATTAATACCAAACCATATTATAACATATAATACATGGTACATGTCATATTCATATGCACCACTTATTAAAAGAAAATTAACGTACTTAAAAGTATCATAATATTCAAACACTTTACATTAGATATACTTGCTAATTATGATTCACAGATAAGGCAAATAATAATATATATACTTTTCATAAACACATTTATAACCATTTATAAGCACAAATAATATTAATGTTTTATTACATTAATATTCATCATTCACATTATTTAAAATTCAACAGTGCATATAGCTTATTAAATATACACTAATTTAGTGTATGCAATGTGTTTATTTTTAAATTGCCTATATTTATGAGAACACTAAAAACCTATGGATAATGGGATTCTCCTATACAGTGGCCCCGTAGGACCTAAACAATTGCTGCACTAGCATAGACCCGTGCAGTGGCCCCATGGGACTTATGCTGCTGCTGCACCAACTTAGACCCGTGCAATGGCCCTGAAGGACCTATACGGTGGCTGCACCTACATAGAAAATTAAAATTATCAATATAGATTCTGGGTCAGACTATGAGTGGACCCGTGACCATCATCTAGCATCGTAGTGCCTATCAGCTACTATATATCCCCAGTTGATCGGTCAACCTATCCATTTCCAAGTTGTTACTCAAATGTGCTATTTTGACAATTCATTTATTTCATTAAAATAATTTAATATTAAAATTATTTATTTTAATACTATATTCATGTATATTCATGACAATATAACATAACTGGGAATCTAATTTTACTTCCCATAGTTATCATTCAACACAAGCCATGTGCCTTAATTATATATACATACTTTGCATATTTATTTTATGCTTTAATACACAATTTAAAAAATCCAAAATTCATTTCACACTTATACTCATTTATTATCCCTTCTATATTTCTTTTTAAGCATGTTCAGTCATTAAAATAAATAATCCATTTTGGGTACTATATAAGCACATTAATGTCCCAACACTTACTTCAATTCACAATTTATATAATTATGTGCACTAAAGTATTTATAATTCACTAATTCATATTTATGTAAGTACATGTTAAGTCATATATTTACATACATACCAATATGACCATTTAACCATATAGCACCCTATCACATAATCATAAATAATTAGTAATATATATTAAGCAATTACATTATAACTCATATATACACTTAATTCAAAGTAATATGGCATAATTCATAATTCATAATCACACATATAATGTCCACTTAAACATTTACAACACAATTTCACTCTTTAATACTCACTAAGCTAGTCAGCCACTTATAGAATCATACCCATACATATTTTCTTCCAACCTTTTTCATTCATTCTTCAAATTTCACATCTCATAATTACCATATATTAATAACTTTTCTATTTTTCTAACAAGTAAGCATTTATACTAACATATACATAATTACATATGTCATGGATAACTTGAAATATGCCTTAATTACATTAATTAGATCAATTACACATATTTAACGTGCTCAAAACACCCTACAAAGACTGTCTAAACCTTCATCTTACCCTTATCATGTCCTTGCTCTTTTTCGATAACTACCTAATATAGATTCGATTTTAGAAAAATTGTATCAAATCATACAATATCTAAAAAATTCAAAAGACCACATTTTTTGACTCTTGGGCACCTACTAAATTAGGGAAAATATCAATTTCTCAAAATTTTTACCCGATCACGAAAATGTCACCATTTATCTAACCTAAAAACTCGAGTTTTTACTCCATTTTTCTTCAAAAAAACCTTTTAATTCCTCATCTAATCACCTTAGAAATTCAATCTTTAATAGAGTATGTAAGAATTTGGCTTGAAAAAGGAAGATCAAAGAAGGAAAAATTGGAAATTCTTCCCTTAGAGGCTATCAGGTTTTTGAGAGAAAAGGGGTAAGGATTGATTTTAGTCATTTGACCAAAAAGTCAAAATTCGAAGGCTATTTATGGTGTTTTAAAAATTAATTTTTAATACCTTCAAAAATTCTTTTCTCCCCTATTTTAAATCCTTTTTCTATTATTTCACTTCTCAAAATTAGTTTAATTATGTCTTTATATGCTTTAAAAATTGAGGCTCAAAAATCAAAAGAAATCGAAATAAAATGCCAATTTTATGTGTCCCGAAACTCAGTTAAAATACTTCCCTACCTCTAAAAATTCCAATTCTAACGCCATTAGACTTTTTGGAATTTTTTAGTGCCAAGTCATATAACTTTTGAATTTTCTGAGCTACTTTGAAAATTATCTATGGTTCAACTTTGCCTTGGTTACTATTCATAAGACACTACCGTAAAAACTTTCTTAGCATTTTTAACCAATCAAATGAACTCTAATTGATTTCAAACTTTGCCAAAATTATTTTATGACTAATACTTTCATCCAGTAACTTCAGTGCACCTCGAGTCTTAGGAGCACTATTCATCTCAAAAAAGTACTATTCATAAAAATTGATATTTTTGGGTTATTACACCTACCTTTTTATAATTAGCAGTGACCTACAAAAGAAAAGAGAAAAATAGGATTAAAATTACAAAAATAGAAAGCAAAAGTAGAAAATAATAGAATACCTACGCAATAGGATAAAAAAATCGCACGACTATTTCAAATAACCAATATAGACCATTACATGATAGTTTCACAAGGATAACCATCATACAACAAGCTTAAACTATTACACAACTATTCCTACCTCCGGGTAGTAATTTCAACCCACTGCATAGCTGTTTCGAATAATTATGCACACTAACAATGCATATTGTTCATATTCTTATACCAAATTCAATTTTTTTTGTCAAAATCCAAGTTATAGGTTCAAATTTGGTTGATTGTAGCCTAAGTCCTAGTGTTTTTATGATGCAAAAATGAAAAAAAATGGAGAAAATGAAAGAATTCAAACTTACATGCTATATAGCAAATGAAGAGGCATGTAAAGGCAAATCCCACAAAACGTCGACCCCATCCTCGAAAATGTGCACACTCTAAGGACGTTTAGTGTGTATGAGTGTATGTCAGTAAGATAGAATAGGCAAATTTGGAGTTTTGGCCATTACTGAAGTTATGAAGAAGTAAAGGAAGAGATATGAAGAAAAGAGGAAATGGAAAGGAAGATGAAAAGGGAAAATGAAATGGAAGTTTGAAAACCTCACCTATATATTCTTTAAAAGTCAAAATTGCCAAAATTAACATATGTTTCTGAAATGATGCCAATTACAATACTATTCAATCAATTTTCCAAAATTTAGAAGAATTTTGATAGAATCTAAAATGACCAAAATGCCCTTCAAGTTCAAAATATAGTTTAGACAAGTTCTGAATGTAGGTTGCCCAATTTAACTCAACTCTACACTTCATGATGCTCAAATCCAACATAGGTGCTCAACCTTAACTCTCACATAGGGTGCTTAACCTCAACCCATTCAAGGCAATGTTTAATAATAGACTAGACAAAGAATGGAAGTGCCTAGCAAATTATGGTTGGATTAAGTTTTAACCATAAAATACATTTAAACAATCTATATATAATTAATTATTGTCATATAGATATTAATTTTAAGTTACTTACTATTTATAATAAAATTTTAACATAATATATATAAAATTTATGTACTAAGGATGAAGCAGTTATATTAGGAGTTGCCACTTAGCTCTACACCAGGACCACTAATTATTCACTTAGCAAGGGTTTAGAATTAAATCTTATTTATGCCCTAATAATATACCTTCTTTTACATTCTAACTTTTATCAATCTCGTATCATACAAGCAAGTATTATATTTAAAATAACATAATGTCACCTTTACAAACAAAGAAAATAAATTTATTAGAAATATATGATAAAGCATAAATATGTGACATTCACAAATCGAGCTATTCATTAATTTGTTTGATGACTTGAGAATTACCCGTAATTCTATAAGAATTGGCTATAATTGCCCAACTCCCATCTCTAGGAGATTGACCTTTGTTAAAATAAATTTTTAGTGTGACTTTTACTAAGGAAAAACCATTTTATTAAGAAAACACCAATTAATTATGTAGAAATTCTTGATGTGAAGTTTTTGCTTTACGTGTACAACAAGTTGATTAAACTACTAATTACAACCCAAAATAAAGGAAATAATTAAAAGGTAGAAAACCAAAATAAATAAAACATAAAATAAAGATTGGTTTAGTTTCTACATAGTCTAGTCCATGCGAACTATATACAGTCTATGGCATTTGTCTATACGGATGTCAACTACTATAGCTAATAGGTCCATTCAAACCTATCTCTAGAACAAGGCTCCAACTTGTATTCACTCAGATAGATTGATTAGAATCATAGGAAATGGTCTAAAAGGGAGCTTAAAGCACATCAAATTATCACAAATATGAAAGAATCATGTATAAGAACTTATGAATAGAAAATACAACACCTAGTATTGTGAACTTGGGTTAAGTTAAATATTGAACTACTGAATTAAATTATCAACTCATAAATATAGGTTCCTATGGACTACACACAAGCATGCATAAAAGAAGACATAGGTCTACATGAACAAATATATCAGGTGAAGGGAGTCTACGCGGATGTCAATAATAACAACTCAAATAGAATTACCACAAAGCATGTTAAAGATACACATATGGAATATGAATAATGAATGAATGGTTATTATAAACAAGATAGTAATTAGAACAATTAATGCTAAAAAAGAGAGAAGTAAATTAATTTACAACAACCACATTCATATGGATTATATATAAAAGCATATTCCTTCAAAATATGTCTGTACGGACTTCACTCCTCATGAAAGGGAGTCCATGCAAACTTAACGTTTAATTCTAAAATATAAATATCATGAACATAACATTTGGAAAACATTAACATAACATACTTGACATAAATATACCTTAAATATAGGTTGAAACAATTATTATGAATGAGATTTATACATTAAATAAGTGTTAAAACAAGATATAAAAAAAATAGAAAAATGTTAATGCATATAAATCCGTACAGACTACAAAACATAATCATAATCTTAAAAACACGTCTGCATGAATTTATCTTCTGAGGGAAGATGGTATATGTGGACTAAAGTTTGATTACAGTATTTCATTATTTTCATGAACAATGCAAATACACATAAAATCATTTATAAATGTTAACATGCTTTTATAATTGACGTGGGGATTACATAAAATCACCTCACATATTAGTCAATCTCGAAAGATCCTTAGTTAAAGAATAAAGATATGAAGTGGATAAAGATGAATAAAGAAGAATGAAAGGAGCCTCAAATCTTACCTTGAATTTAGCACTAACCAACAAGACAAATGTTAGGTTTTGGAACAATATGATTTTTAATGATGCCTTTGGACTAGTAAAGCAAATCTAGCATTAGAGTTTTCTCTGTTAAATTTGGATAATTTGGTTTATGGGTTTTTCTCTTGGTTCCTCCTTTTTAGGTTAATAAGATACGTATTTATAGATTTTTTAGGTAGTTTTCCCATTTTACTAAAATAGAGTTTTGATAGGATTAAGAATCGAAGTCCAAATAAGAATGTCTAAATTATAAAAGCTTTTTAGCATAAGGTCTATACTAAACATGGTTTGGGTTCATAGGTCATTATGAACCTAGGCTTTAGTTTGCCCTAGTAAACCATAGGACATGCTCTTTATTTATCTGGGCTGGCTTGTGTTAATCTATACGAACCTTGAAGTAGCAAGTCCATGTAGACTTATGCCCTAATGGTCCATACGAACTAGTATTTCAAGTTACTTGCCTTATCGTTTGGGCCTATCTCTGGCTAACATCATAAGCTAAAAACTTGAGCACTTACTAAGACATCCCTTACCTTGTTCGATCTCCAGACCTAAGCTAAAAGCGGTAAAGAAACCAATATGTATCTTTGTCATGCCTCAATTTTTTATCTAATTTTTCTCAAGCATAAAATAAGAACTGAAGGAAAAAGTGGGGAATAAAATAAGTGCATAGGTCAAGCAGAGTCAACTAGCATGAATAATAAAGTGAAAAGTGAGCAAATGATGTAATGTTCATTTTGCAAATTGTTAAGGGTAAAATTCGAAAGGTGCAGTTTAAAGCTCAAAAATGATTGGAATAGAATAGAAAGATGAAAACCATGAATATAACATGTAGGGAACTGGGAAAGGTGAAAAAGGATGAGGTTTAAAAGACAATCCGAATGAATAGTGACATAAGGTCGTGAATAGTACTTTCTAAGGCCAGAATAAATTAACTGGATAAAATGAAAAAAATATTATAAGATAACTTTAAGTGAAATCTGGAGTGAAAATGAGGTCATATAAGTGGTTAAAAATGCATTTAAAGATCTTAAGGTAATGTCCTAATAAATAGTAACCTAGTTTTAGCTGAATGATAAAATATCTAGTTTGAGCTTAGAAAAATCTAATCTCATGGTCAAAAATTTCAATTAAGCCAATGGCACTGAGATTGAAATTTTTTGACAATCAAAAGTAATTTTTCTAAGTTAAGCAAAAGTATGAATATTTGGGTCACTGAGTTCCTCTCAGTCAAAAATTACAAAATTCTATAGACATGTTAATTGAGAGATTTATGAATTTTTGGTGACTATAAGGGAATTTATGGAAGATATAAATGAAAGAATTAAATTTTGAGAGACCAAAAATGCCTTGAATAAATCCTAGCCCTTGGATTTCCACTTGGCACAATCATGGCCCTTTAATGACATAATATAAAAGAGATTTTTATATGGTGTAACCACATGTACCTAAGCCATTTTCACCCTTCTTCCACCAACTTGGTGGATGCCAACTCTTCTCTCTTTCCCTTTAAATTTCTTCATTTTTTTCTCCTAAATACAACCTAAATCCCTAAATTTATACCCCAAAAATAACCCTTATTCATTTTAGATCCCTAAAATGATGTAAAAGTGTGGAAAATGTAGAGAATTGGGTGGAAATTTGATGAGTGAAGGGTTAGGATTTTCTAAACCCTAAATGTTGTAAGTGATGTATTTTGAAAGCTTCATAAATGCCTAAGGTATTTGGCATGCTTATTTTAGTGATTCTAGCTTTAATTTTTAAGTTTCGTATTAAAGGCTAAAAGAACCAATTATAAGTGTATTCAATGAATTGTGCATTATTTTATTTATTTCAAAGAAATTCAAGCAAGTTTTCATGCATGGAACTTATGGATTTTATGTGTGTGTGTAAATAAAATACATAATTAATGATATAAACAATATGTGTGAGTTATAATATAATGAATTGGGTATGAAAGGAATGACAAAACCATGAGTAAATGGAATGTGTGAACATGGCCGAATGGTATATATATGTGTATTTTGAAGGGTTTATAAATTCTTAATGTATTTGACATGCTTATTTTAGTGATTCTAGCTTTAATTTTGAGTTTGGTGTTGATTGGGAATTTTTATGAATTTTTCTATTGAAAAGTCCATTATGTTTCAAGTGAAATTAGAGACAAGCTTGGAAAGGGCAAAGACTTGGTGTGAGAAGGTTTATTAAAGGCTAAAGGAACCAATTCTAAGTGTATTCAATCAATTATGCATTATTTTATTTATTTTAAAGAAATTCAACAAGTTTTCATGTGTGGAACATAGGGATTTTATGTTTATGTAGATAAAATGCATAAATAATGATATTAACAAATTGTGTCAGTGTTAATGTAATGAATTGGATAAGAAAGGAATGACAAAACAATGAGTAAGTAGAATGTGTGAACATAGTCGAATGGTATTTATAAGTGTATGTAAGGTAAGAATAAAGGTGTAATGGAGTGCTATGAATGATTACATTATGATGTGTAGAAGAATTGGATTAAAAAGAAGTATATGAGTAAGAGAAATGCTAATAACCAAATGGTGTGTGGGTTAATTGGGTGTAACTAATGTATATTCATATGCATGTGGTACATGAATGGCATTATAGTTAGACTATGTAGTGTGATTATGCCAATAAGAGGTGAATTAGAATAAGACAAAGTTTGTGAATTTGTGGTAATGAATGGTCGAATGCTAGGACTAGTGAAAATGGTCATTTGGTTTGTTTTAGTTAAGAGTAAATGAGAAATAAAAATGCATGACACATAGAGAAAATAAGGATTAAAAATGTGAACTAGAATTAGATGAAATAAATGTGTGTGTAATGAATTACATGACTTAAAAATGACATGAAATTACATATGAACATGTGGGAGGCATACTTAATGATCTAAATTTGATAAACAACTAAGTGAAGAAAATAAAGTTTGGAAAATGGAGATTTCCTTGTAATGTAAATGGTAAATAAAAGTAAATGGTATAAAGTTTAAAGTAATAAGATAACAATTGTGAGTATGGATATAAGGTTGAATACATGTGGGATATAGAAACTAAAAATAATAAAGATAATACTAATTATATGCATTAAAGCCTATATGATCTAGACACCTACTGGATAGGTTGACCGATCAACTATGGAATCGTTGCTGCTACTAGGATATTATAATAATGCAGGTGTCGCCATAGTGTAGGTCCAATAGGGCCACTACATAATTAATTGCTTCACGCAGTGCAACCATAATGTAGGTCCAATAGAGCCACTACACAATCATTTGTTTAATGCTAGTGTAGCAATAGTATAGGCCCAATAAGGCCACTATATAATTCATTACGTCTAATGCTAGTGCAGTAGCAGAGTAGGTCCAAAATGTGGATTACTGCACAACTTGTATATCCCGTTATCCAATATCAGGCTGCATCATTATCAGTATGGGCTAAGAAACTGGTAAACAAATTGGGACTAATTAAAGAAGCAGAAATAGTTAAAAGATAATAACAATAGAATAGAAGGATTAGTATTACCATAAGTAAGGTGACAAGAACTTAATGATATGAAATAGACATAAAGAATTAAGTATAAATGACTTAAATCAGTGATAGGAGATATGCCCATACACAGGTTAGTAGTGTTGTAAATTTCAATAGGATGAATATATTAAGAACAACTCCCACTTAAAATGGATTATAGATAAGGAGTAAATGATTGAAAGTAAACTCAACCGGAACTAAGCAAGCAATATGCAGATATAAAGTATGAAAAGGATAAAAGAACTTAAAAATGAAATGATTGTATGTAGAGTAGTGAGATATGCCCTTAATAATTAAATGTAAACCTGTATTATCATCTTATACATTGCATCACAAGCATAACATGTGTGGTTATCACTAAAACAAAACACATACATAATACATGGTTCATTGAATACAACACTAATCCTCATGCTTAGCGCATCGTTGTTTGCAATATGTAGGTAATAGATAACAAATCAAGGTAGCAACCTCAAGCAAAGCAATGTAGATCTTGCAACTACACCTCTGGTACTTTTGTGGTATTGTATATAGTTATGTATAGTTAGCACTTATATATGTATGTAAGGGAATAGGCCTAAACATGTGTATGGATATGATAATGTATATACAGACTAGTAAAGTAATAATGTAAATGTTTTGTATAAGGTTAATATATTTGTAATGCATATGAGATAAAAAAAATATTACTAATGATGATATTATATAATTGCTATGTATGTATGAATTATAGGTGTGATTAGAAGGATCAAATGGATCTAATGACATGGATTGAGTATGAAATGATATAGAAGTGTCAATTTTCACAGGTTCTTATTGGATCATGTTACCGATCAGCTGTTATGCTGTCAAATTTTTGTTAAATAGATTGATGGGCTAACTATGCTCACATGATGGCTAAATTACCACATGTAAACATAAACATACACATGAAACACATGCACTAAAATGAGTAGACAAAAAGGGTAAGACAAAGTAATAAGCTCAAATTAGAATGAATAGGGTCATGTGTCATCCCTTACCTAGGTCCGATAACTTGATCAGGTTGGGGGTGTCACATTTAGTGGTGTTAAAGTAGGTTTATTCAGTCCTTAAAATGTAAGTTTATACATGAATACCTTAAGGATTAAAGTTGTGTGTTATCTATATCTGAACTACTTAATGCTTACAAGTGTTCTCTTTATATAGATTGAAGATGAGTGAATAGAGACCACTCGCTAGTATGGAGGAGGCGGAAAACCATGCTCCCATAATAGTCTAAGAGCTAGAGAATGTAGAAACACTATTACCTAGTAATGCAGCATGGCTTGCACCTACCCAGCCAGCTCTAGCATTGCTATAATAGATGATAAACAAGTTGCTACTTTAGTTACTCCACCTCCACCACCAGCACTTCAGCAGCCACCACAACCCCCTTAGGCACTCCAAAAGACATACTTAGAGCGGGTAAAAAAAATGACGGCCGTGGATTTCTTAGGGATAGAACATGGTAACCTAACTATGGCAAAATATTAACTAGAAGAACTATCAATATACTCTAGAACTAAAATGCACCCCAGAAAAAAATGTGGTGTGTGGCACATCATTATTGCAAGCTGAAGCACATAGATGGTGGGAAACAATGAGTGAAAGGAAAGTGTGGGAGGACCTAACTTGGGAATTCTTCTTAGAGGAATTTATAAAGAAATACATTACAGAGCATTACTTTGATAAGAAGAGGTAGGAATTCCTTGATTTGAAGTAGGAAGACAGATGCAGATTTATTGTATTTTACTGGGGAAGAGAGCAGTTAGTATTTGGAGTTGCGACCTAGCTCTACACCAGGACCATTAATCTTTTGCCTAGAAAGGATTCAAAATTATATCTTATGTATGCCCCAATAATATATCTTCCTTTATATTCTAGTGTCATCAATCTTGTATCAAGCAAGCATGGATTATAATTAATGCATTCATGTCACCTTTTCATTTAGAGTAACAAATTGCAGTATTGAAATATATAACAAGTGTAAGCATGTATTGACACCCAAAAATTAGGTATTTATTTAGTGATTGTTTGACCTAACAACTATCCATAATTCCATAAGAATTGGTAGTAATTCCCTAACTCCCATCTCTAAGAGATTGGCCTTTGTTAAAATACAGTTTTCATGTAATTTTTATTAAGGAAAACTCAAAACCATTTTATTAAGAAAATGCCAATTAATTAGATAGAAAATCATTGATGTGAGGTTAAGCTTTGATGTGTAAAACAAGTTACTAAACTACCTATTACAACCTAAAATAACCAAAAGAAATAAAAAGTACAAAGCTAAATGAGATAGTATAAAGCACATAATAGGTCCTACCTATACATGGTAAAGTCTATGCGGACTCAATATGGCTCCAATAATTATTCGTGCAAACTACTACATGTAAAGGTTATTATGTCTATCCAAACCTTCTCTTTTACCAAAATTGTCACTTGTACATAACTCAAAGAATAGGTTAGAAACATATAATGATCTATGAGGACTTAAAGAAAGAACAAGCTTGCAACAATCTACCTTATATGAATATAAAAAAAATGATGGTGTACACCTAAAAATATAATTAGGGAAAGCTACAAGCTTATTAGTTACTGCAGACATACACATATATGTACGAGGATTAAGATTACAAACATTAGTCCGTACAGACTATAGTCCTCATTAGAGGGAGTTCATGCAGACTGCAGTGTAGCATGTATACACATAAGATATAATCATTCGTATGGACTACATTCCTCATGAAAGAGAGTCCATGTAGACTACAAATAAAGAATAAATAAAAACAAAGCACAACCATCCTTATGGACTACGTTCCTTATAAAAGGGAGTCTATACAAACCATTTATTAATCTTATCATGTCGATAATGTTCATATGATAATCATGTGATATAACAACATATAAACATGGCAAACACAATACACCATATGTAAAATACTATTAGAACAATGTTGAATGATAGTTCACATGGGCATCCATTTACATACATATCCATTTATTTAGTATATGCGAATGTAAACATGCCTCAAAATAGGTTTGTCCAATTAGGATTAAAATTACGGAATACTTACAATATGCCAAAAATCAATTATATGTAATAAAATAGTACAGAACAACGACCTACTCCTATGGTCAATATGGGGATTATATAGAATCACCTTACTTTATGGTCAATCATGAGAGATCATAGGTCCATATGAAACAATATAAATGTATAATAAATGTATAGTAGAAGGCTTTAGATCCTACCTTATGGAAAAGTTATTAAGCAACAACATAAGAGTGTAAGTTTTTAGAAAGAATGGAAATTTAAGTGTGGGTTAAAGTCTAGTAGTGCAAATCTTATGTTGGAGTCCTCTCTTAGACTCTTGGATAGTAGGGTTATGGCTTCTCCAATTACCCCCCCTCTTCTCATACCTAAAAGGGGTATTTATAGGTTTAGGGGATAGCTCTCTCATTTAAAGGTGTTAAAATCCTTCTAAGATTGGGAAATAGAGTCTGAATAGGAAGCTCTCACTTCTAGAAGCTTTCCATCAATAAGTCCATGTAGACTTAGGCTACTTAGTCCATACAAACCTAGGTAGTGGTTTCTCCTACCAATTTATGGGCTTTGGGCTAGGTTTAAGTTAGTCTGTGTGGATGTGAACTTTGGTTTGTCTAGGCAGACCATGGGCCTTAGGCCTAGTAGAGTCTAAGTAGATTGGTATGAACTTAGTGGCATTATGTCCAAGCGGACCAATGCCATGCTAGTTTATGTGGACTAGGTTCCTAAGTGGTGTGTAATATTGCTTTAAGCTTGTCTCTGATTATCATCATAGGCCCAAAAAGGGTAGGGCATCTATAGTTACCCCCACTTTGGTGTATGCTATCAAAATGCATAAGTTAAAATAGTACAAAGCAAAGTAAGAAAGAAATACTTACCTTAGTGTGAGACTACATCCAATACGAATGCCTACCTCCAGCTGATAAAATTTAACTGGATAGATTTGCTTGTTAGGCTGAACTCGAGGACATTGGATTTGTTTGTTAGGCTAAACCTGAGAAATTGGATTGGATTGTTAGGTTGAACCCGAATGAATTGGATTGGGCATTGAGTTAAATCTTATAAAAGAGATAAAAAAAAAATTAGTATTTATTCAATATAACAAGTTTATGATTATGTATCTAACTTTCATCAGCTGAAGATGAAGTCTCATGTAAATAGTGGCTTAAGTATTGGTTGAATTAAAGTGGAGCTAAATTCAAATAGGTGAAATTGATGTATTATTGTTGTTGGATCAATGTGCAATTGAATCCCAAAAAGAAGGAAGATAGGTGAATGGATTAACGTGTAGTTGAATCCTAAAAAAAAGGAATATAAGTGATCGGATTAATGTGTAGTTGAATCCTAAGAAAGAGGAAGATAGGTTTGGCGTATAGCTAAACCCTTAAAGATAAAGATGGGATTAGGATGTAGTTAAATCCTAAGGAACAGGAAGATAGGTTTGGATTAATGTGTAGTTGAAATCTCAAGAAAAAGGAAGATATTAAAAGTTAACTCCATGATGTCGAATTAACGTAGAGTTAAATTTGAAAAAGATAATATCAATGTCAAATTAACTTGAAGTTCAATTCAAAAAAATAATAACATTTTAAGAAGAGATGATTTTAA
>CANXYI012034606.1:0-11662 GCA_948208565.1 Hura crepitans
CAAGATATGGTATGCTTATTAGACTTGTCTGTTTAACAAACTACTGCAATGGCCTTCTAAGATCTACGTCATTGTAGTGGTAAAATTTAAGTAACTAGCATTAGGTATGCAAAAGTAGATAATTGTCTATCCAACAGACTAGTGCAATGGCCCCAAGGAGGACATAGGCCGCTGTACTAGCCCTGCCTGAAAATTAGATAGTGTAGCAGTTGCTAAAATCCCTATATTGATCGATAAACTTATCTAGTAGGTGTCTAACTAAAGGGCCATGTGACTCAATTCATGTTTATTTCTTCCTAATTTAACTTCTTATAATTTGTAGGGGTAAAAAACAATCAGTTATGAATTTTATTTTACAGTTTAATTTTTAACCCGGATTGGTATGGAAATAATTAAGCTATACCAGGTAAATTCCTAACATTTATTTTCAGTCCTATAGATGCCAATATTTAAGGTATATTATGCTTTATTTTATTCCATAATTATCTTACATGTAACTGCCATTTATTGTCCAGTGACATTTTTGGTTCAGGTAATGGTATAACTAGACAATTATAGGTCATTTCCTTACATTTCGATAGCCAATTCTCATCCCATTTCTTAACATTTCCCATTGTAATTTTCACTATTAATCTCATATTATTTATAATCCCTAAGCCATCCATTTATTACGCCATTTACAAGGCAAAAAAATAGGTATTATTGCTATTGCATTTAATCACAAACCATAGCCCTTAAAGGCACATTATTTAGTTAAAAATCATAGCCCTTAAAGGCACATTATTTAGTTAAAAATCATAGCCATTAAAGGCATATATTATAAGCACATTACAAGCCACCTTTCAAGTCCTTTCCAAGTCAATTTGTAGTTCATTTCCAAGACATCTTACATGACAATTCTTAGCCAAATTTCATGCCATTTTAATCATGTTCATTAGACTAGTTTCTTGCTAAACAAATTAGGCTAAACATGCTCATACTCTTATACTTTATCATACCTATACATTACCCACATGTTATCAACATTTTCATCCCATTCTCATTACTGTAAGTCTTAACCAAAGTTTGGTAAGGTCCTTAAACATAGATTTATTAGATTTTAATCACACAGACTTGCTTATTAACATAATATGAGTACACTTATATACACATATTCTCATTCTTAAACCATTTAAGCTAACATATCCCTATTACATGCTTTGGCCATAATCAAAACTCACCCATACATATGCCTTCATCAAAAATTTCTATATCACAATCCATACTTACTTCAAAACCAACCTAAAAGCATGCCAATGACGAAGTTTCTATTCCATATCTTTAGTAACACCCTTATGCTAACTCTCAACTACTCACTCAACAATCATCAACTACATACAAATCAATCCATATAATTAATTAGCTATCAGTAATCAACCCAAAAACCTTACTCATCATGCAATCACCAAGTTTAACACTTAAATGTTTACACTAAGTTCTAAGGCATCTCTCGGCCAGCCAACATTCCCCACACCACAAGTAAATTCTCATTAAGCAAGTTCATATATCTATCATCAATTTACCATTACTCTAAGGATTCTAAGCAAACTTAAAGGTCTTATCAATTAAACACTAAGTTCACTAATCCTATAGCATATTTCTGGCCCTTAGAGATTAAGTGGCATGAAGAGAATACCAAAGTTCACTTACCTTGCAAAGGAGCAACACTTGAAACCTTCAAACACCTAGATTTCCAGCCTTCGACGATAGTGTCTCCTCTTTTCTTTAAGCCCTTTTATCCTTTAATTTTCCTAAAAAACAATTCACACACATACTCTTAGATGTTAGGCATCCCAATCCACCATTAACAGTCTAAAAGGGAATAATCGAGAAAAAGGCTATAAAACTCACCTAAGGTACCTTGCTGGATTATTTTGGACTAGAAAACTTTGAAGATTTTTAATTCATTGTAGAGATGTCCTTTTCCAAAAAGTCTTCTTCCCTTAGCTCTTTAACATCCAAAAATGAATTTAGGTAATGAGAAGTTGTAGAAAAGAATGAAGATAATGAAAATGGCAATTTTCTTTTTATGTGGCGTTGGTTCTAGGTAGCAAAAGGGAGAACATTTTTCTTTTTATATGAGTGGCTTTGCAACTTGTCAAGGCCAATTGGACATTTGGCATGGGCCTTAGGCCAGCTAACACGGTACAATTGGGTCCCACAGCCTCCCATACCATCTCGAAATAGCTCGATTTTTGACAAAACTTCAAAAATTCACCAAAATTCACACGAACCACAAAAAATTATACTGCTTGTTTTAAAATTTCTATTTTAATCCACTCTACATAGTTATAAATTTTTGCAGCCAAATTCCATCGATAGAGTAGTTTTGAAATTGGGTCAATTTGCATGTGAACCTAAAAAATTACAAGAATTTGCAAACAATCTCAGAATTCAAAAATTCTTTCACCAATTGACTTAATAGAATTTTTGAGCTTCAGGGACTGATATTTTTAGGTTCGTCCATGCACATCCTAGGTTATTTCCTATCTAACTCAATTTTATTACATAGATCAGTAGCTTCTAGGCTAAAATGAATTATTAGTTTTGCTGAATTTTTAAAATTTTCCTTTTTCAATAGTTTAAAGCCCCTCAAAGTTTCATGACTAATATTACTGCCTCAATTCTCATGTAAGTGACTTGACACCTTAGGCACACTTCCTGAACCTCATGGCACTATTTAAGGAGCCTTGACACATGAGCATTACAAAAGCTTTTAGATCTTCTTATGTCAATCAATAATGATTGTGTTGCACTTCATTCCTCCTTCCCACATCACTTCCTTTCTTTTTTTTCTACTACCTACATTAGGTTATGAAGGCTATCACCTTCTTTGGTTTTAACCCACTCTTGGTACTTCTTTCATTCTAGTCTTTTATAATTATAAATTTAAAATTACTACTTTTGGTGCTTTATTTTCTTTACTTATTTGTCATTATGTATATACATATATTTTTGTTTTTTTTTCATCTTTGTAATTTTTAATTACTCAAACTTATATCACTTCTAATTCCCCACGTTATATATGCACTGTAATTACATCCTTTTACTTTTTACTCTATTTTTTTTATCTATGTTCCTTATATGTACTTCTTATTCTCATTCTCCTTTGTTATAAATTTATATTCTTAGATTGACTTACTCTCAATCCTTTCTTATAACTTAATGATTATGCTCATTTACATTTGATTAATTCTCATTAGCATTTCTTAGTAATCCCTTAAGTGTAAATTTAATCAAAATTTTGTAACTAACGTAAGATAACATACTAATATAGGCATAGGTATTACATTAGTTGGATATTGTAGGTAATTTTTGAAATGATTTTCACTAATTGTAGCTTTTATGGCATGATTATTGAGGAAAGATGTGAGATTTATGTAGGATAACAAATGCCAATAGAGCTTTGGTAAATTGAAGACCATATTAATAGAAGCCCTTATCCTTACACCATTAGAGCTAAGAAAAGACTTTATTATTTATAGTGAGCTTCGCATAAAAGGCTCAAGTGTGTGTTAATATAGGATTACAAAGTAGTGGCTTATGCATCTAGGCAGTTGAAACCTCCTGAAATGAATTATCCAACTCATGATATTGAGTTAGCTGCCATTATTTTTGCCTTGATGATATTGAGACATCATCTTTATGGTGAGAAATGTCACATACATATAGATCATAAGAGTTTGAAGTATTTTCCAACATAAAAAGAATTGAATTTGAGACAACAAAGATTAATACCTATCATTAGTAGAATTTGTGTATAATAGTAATCCACAAACACATGTCAATTGGAGTTGATTATTTTGGTGCTCAAAAATATGTTAAGGAGTTATGCTATTTATTTCAAGGCTAATTAGGATCAATACCTATCATTAGTAAAATTTGTGTATGATAATGGTCATGAAGCAAGTTTAGGAATGGCATTAAATGAAGCTTTATATGGAAAAAAAGGTAGAACCACCTTTTTTTATAGTGAAGTGGGTCAAAATAAGCTAATGGGACCGGATTTGATAAAAGATACAAAAGAAAAAGTCATGATTATCAAAGATCAGTTAAAAGTAGCTTTAGACATGCATAAATCATATTTGAATTTGAGAAAAAACTAATCGGATATGAAGTGGGAGATAAGGTTTTTCTTAAAGTTTTCCCTTAGAAAAAGGTATTAAGGTTTGGTAAAAAAGGCAAGCTGAGTCCAAGATTCATTGGTGTATATAAGATGATAGAATGTCTAAGACTAGTGGCATATCGATTAGAATTGCCACTAGAGCTACAGTAGATTCATGATGTTTTTCATGTTACTATGCTAAGGTGATATATATTAAATCCTTCCTATGTGATAACAGTAGAAGAATTAGAGGTACAACAAGATCTCTCATATGAAGAAGAGCTAGTTCAAATTTTGGCACATGAAGTGAAAGAATTATGTAATAAAGTAGTGCTATTGATGAAGGTGCTATAGAAGCATCACAACTCACAAGAAGTAACTCATGAAACTAAGCAGCAGATGAATGAGCAATAGTAGCATATATTTAAACTAGGTAAATTTTGAGGATGAATTTTCTTAAGAGAGGAAGAGATGTAATGCCCATAAAATAAGGCTTTATGAATAGTAATTCTCGAGTTATGATTAGGGTTCCTGACTAGTGGGCCTTATTGAAGTGACAAAATGGGATACTAGTCATGAAACTTTAATAAGTAAAATAAGGCATGAAATAAAAGAATTGGAAGTAGCCACTAAACTAGAAAATTATTTTACATTAGTATCTAATGGATAGTAATCTTAGTTTGAGCCATGACATAAAAAGGTTAGGATGTGCTTGCACTAACCCAAAAAATAGCATAAGCTGAAGGTCAAAAAATTTAAATTGTCTAATGGTGAAGAAATTAAAAGTTCTTAACATTGATAAGTATTTCTTTTAAATTTCTTATTTATGCAACTTAATAGTTAAGCATGTTTCCTTCGGCTTTTGGTCACGAGCATTGAGGCATCCTTTATTTGTGAAATTGTAGAGCTTTTAGTGTCTTAAGAAGTCATTTTGTTGATTTTAAAGTTTAAGAAGAAATTTTTAAAGATTAAAAAATAAATAGGAATAAATCTAATCGTTGGATCATTATGTGGTTTAATCGTGATCTTCAATGAGTTTAATATATATAGGTGGACTTATGTCTATGCAAAGTATAAAATCACACATTTATCTTCTTCCTCCCTTAGAGAAGCTAATGCCATTCACTCTTAGAAACCCCTCCCCCTTTTTTCTTTTAAATACCATAAATTCTCACATAAAACCCTTAACTATTATACATAAATCAATCCTCATCATGTCTAGAGTCTTATTACGGTGTTTATTTAATAAAAAAAAGGGATTTTTATTAAAAATGATAAGTTTTTAAGGTTAGGGTTTTGGAAACCTAAAAGCTAGGTAAGCCTATTTTTAGAGTGCTAATATTTTTATATGATACTTGGCATGCTCAAAAATACAATACAATTGTTATTTTTAAGTTTTAATTAGTGTAGGATTTTTTATGGATTTTTTCTCACATATTTACTATTATGGAATTAAACAAAGTTGAAGAGAGGTAAAGAAAGGCAAATAGAAGTTATAAAGTGATATTTAGGACACCGAGAAATCATTTTGTAAGTGCATTCGATGAAATATGTGTACATTTTGCATGTTTATGCATTTCAAGTTCATATGTCTATTATGTAACTTGTTAGTTTAGTAGTGTGAATGGTCCTAAAAATATATAATGAAATAATAAGGTGTATTATATGCTAAATAAGTTAAAATGATAAAGAAATGATGATAAAATAATTTTACTGATGAAATATGCACTTGGCCAAATGATAGTTGTAAAAAGGGTAAAATGGTAATTTATGACAATATGGTTAAAATGTGTATAATTGAGCTAAATTTTGATGAGTAATCATGCTAGTTTAATGTTTAATGGAAATGAATGCTATATGTTGGAAATAAGGCAAAGTATATGTGTGTTATGTGTATGCATTTTTTGTGTGAACATGTATAAGTTACATGAAAGAAGTAACAAGCATAAATAGCAATGTAATTATAATTATGATGGCAACTTTGATTATGGAATATAAGTCCTCAAATGAAACAAATATATGGATCATGTTTGTATTAATGAGGTAAAGAAATGTATGGTTATAATCACATATTATGTACAAAGATTATATAATGTAAAATCATATAAAGTAAAGTGTTAAAAGTCTATATGTGTTAGACAAGCTACTAGATAGGTTGATTGATCAATTAGGGAGTTAGTGGCTACTAGACATTTGGTAATATTTTATTATGGCTGTGGCCACCGTTAGGTGCATTTGGCCACTACACATACACATGTTGTATGTGGTTATAATCCATTGTATATTGTTATATCATGATGATTTGTATTGGTATAGTAGCCAGTAGGTCTAACAGAATCACTACACATAATTTGACACGAGTGCAGATAAGACCACTACATAATTATGATAACCTATTATACTGGTGCAACAGTCATTAGGTTTAAAATGTGGGTTACTACACATTATGATCTTGATGTCAAGTATTAGGATTCATGTCTATCAGATATGGACTAGTTAATTAAGTAATGGAAATTGTGTATACTATAAAATGAATAAAAGGCATGTTAAACATAAAATGAGAATGTATAAGTTTTGTCTGGATTAAGGTAAATGTATGTTTATAAATAATAAGCTTAACAATGTGTGTCCATTTGGTATGTTATGACTTTACATGGCATTGCATGCTTAATGTGAATTTGTGGTTATACCTGTGTAAGCATATTTTATTTAATATACCACTAAGCTTTATGCTTGACGCATTATATTTTTCAATGTGTAGGGAGTAGATAGATAGCTTCTACCTACCTTAATAGCTACATTGTAGTGAAGTGAAGTTTGCCATAAGTGTTTTGGTATATTTTGGTTTTATAGTGTGTTGTAAATTTATGATGTAGATGGCACTCAAATGTAAACATAATAAGACTATAATGTTGTGATATATACTATGAAAAAGGTAAGTTAGGATGTAAACTTGTATTACACATCTTATGTTCTTATGACTTGCATCTATGTGGATGTGAATAGATGTTGTGATATGATTTCTTGGGATGTTAAGATGAGATAAGGACCAGATAGGTCTAAGATGTTGGTTAATGATTAAGATAATATAAAAGTGTTATTCTCTATAGGTTTTATTTAAGATATGTTGTTTTGTAGCTACTATGCTCACGAAATTTTGTTGTAACAAGATTATTTTGTTAATATGTATGACTTATATACAAAGGGTTTTAAAAAGACAATGCTAAAGTTAAGATAACTTGGTTACCATGTCATCACCTATTTGAATTGGTAACAATTCAGGCAGAAGGTGTCAAAATGTAACATCCCTCATTCGAATCTAGCTATCGAATCGAGAGAAAGGTGTTACATAATATATTAGGCCACCATCACTATTATAACAAGTCACTCAATCATGCCTCTAATGTCAAATTTTTAACCAATAACAAGTAATCACTATTCATTACTGTAATGCACGTAAATCAAGGTTTCATGAGTAATACCTCTAGGCTTAAATAGTGCTCCAGGGGAGCTAGGACACCTTTGTAAGGCTAAAAAGTTTAGGTATTAGTCATAAAACTTTGACGAGCTAGAAAAATGAGAAAAATGAAATAATTTAAAAATTTAACAAAACTAATAATTCCTTTTGGGCAGTAACCTAGTGAATAATGGACTTAGATAGACTTGTGCTATGAATGACCTAGGATGCACTCGGACGGACCTAAAAATACCATACCTTAAAGGTTAAAAATTCCAATCTACATCTTGGTGAAGGAATTTTAATTTTTTTGAGATCATTTGATAATTTTTAGAATTTATTTTTTTCACAAGTGAATAGTTACTATAGTTGCCATTGAAGTTTGGACCTAAAATTTTACAGGCCCCTTAATGGGCACAATTGAGGATTTTTGGCATTAGAAAAATAATTTTTTAAGGTTTATAAAATTATTAAAAATTTCTAAAGTTTAAAAAGAAATTTGAATTATTTGGGCCATTAGATCACCACATGTCATGATTTAACCTTGCCACACACTTAGTATAAATATCCTTACACATGTGAGAGGGCCATATGTGTAAGCCACCATCCCTAAACTCCCCCTACAATCTAAGCTGACGACACCTCCCTTTTTTCCCTCCACCATTTTTTCTTTCTCTCCTCTCCAACTCACACCAAAATCTAACATAATTTATATGAATTTGCACCACTATAACTTTTAGAACACACTTTAAGTGAAAAAAATAAAAAAAATAAAGCCTCAATTCAAAGAAATAAAGATGGAGTGAAGAGTGCTAAATTTATGTGTAAGTGGGTTTTTCTTAGTTTTTTTATTTTTATTTTAGGTAGCTTTAGTAATTCTAAGAAAAACTATGTTTATAAATTTTTCTTTGGAGCTATGTAGGATTTTATAGAATTTTTCTAATGGTTAAGGTTACATATGTAGGTTCAAGAAGAATTATGGAAGAACGAATGGAGAAAAGGCCATAAAGTGTTGAAAAAGGGTATTTTCACACCTTAGGTATGTGAATTTGATGTAATGATGCATGGCATGATATGTATTTATGTATGTGTGCATGTATATATGTATAGAAGTATAGATGTGTGAATGTGTGTGCATGTTTATGTGAAATGATCATTCCATCATGTTAATGTATTGGAATAAAGATATTATGTATATCATTTAGGTGGAGAAGGCATGTACATGTGTGTGAACTGCATATGGTCAAATGGTATGTCATATGGCCATGGCATGTATATGTGTGTATGGTGTATGCGAATTATGTGGTTATGATGAAAATATGGTAAATAATGTGTTATAGTATGTAATATGAAGAGAGAATATATGGTAATGAATAATTAAGATATATGTCACTTTAAGGTAACATGTGAAAGTAATAGTGTATGGGAAATTGGATTTTTATGGTGTAAGTAAATGGCTCCTTTGTTGTTGAATAGAATGTGTGAATTTGATGACATAATGTGAACATTTGTAAAGGAAATTTATCCTAAAAATGATGATATTTGATAGTAGTTGGAATGTGAAGGTTGTGATGCATATATGGCATAAGTAATGTTGAGTGTATATACTACGAGATGTGAGAAAAATGACCAAATGAATACTACACAAATTGTGATGTGACTCATAATTGGGAAAGATATGTAAATGTATAAGTGACCTATAACTATGTAAATAAATAATAAATAGAATTTGGCCTATCAGTTAGACACCTATTAGATAGGTTGACTGGTTAACTAAAGAGTTAGCGGCTCCTAGGGGTATTAGTCCTCCTAGGGCCATTACCTATGTGATTATGGTGGCGGGTCCAACCACCTAGGTTTTGGGAGGTCTATAGATTGATCTCTGCTACCCATCTGATTGATTTATGGATATTGGGAGGTCCTACGGGGCTGATCCATACTATCCACCTAAGACATGTAACTGATGATGACTGGGATATTGGGAGGTCCCATGGGGCTGATCCCTACTATCTCCTTATAGATATTGGGAGGTCTATGGACTGATCCCTGTTATTTACTAGTTTGGTCTTGGGAGGTTCCTGTGAACTAATCCCTACTATTAGATAGCATAGGTGTAACTTTTAAGGTTTAAAATATAGGCCACTGCTTAACTTAGATCCTATTATCTAGTGCTTTAAAGTGTAGTCTTTCTACTATGGGCCTACATATATTAGTGAACATGGAAAAAATAATAATAATAATATACTGTGAATTGAGTAAATTTAATTAAATGGCAAGTCATTGGTAAATAAATCATAAGACTGAAAATTAATTTAATAATATTTTTTATTAATAATTATGTGTGCTGCATTACGGATTTGCATTATGAGTTTTGCATGAACATATGCTTAACATACACATATTACATTAAATTCACCATTGAGTTTTATACTCACCGTATCGGTGTTCCGATGCATAAGTTGTAGATAGTAGTAGCAACTCACCCTCAATATTTGTAGTGTAATAGTGTAGTTATTTTTTTTGTATAATTTCAATAGTTTTAAGGATGTGTAGTAGTGGCACTTATGTATAAATAGGTTGGGCTTTGTTGATATGGATATTATCTATGTATAGTGATTATCATATAACTGCTCCATGAACATGTGATTATATAATTAATTAGTCATGTAATATGAATAACTCTGTTTTCTGAATGTTGTGGGCTTGAGGTCCTATGTACTATGATGTGACTGAGATGAGAACTTAAAGGACTAGAAGGGCTTAGATGATGAAATATGTAGGGGTTATATTTTTTTTTGAAGTGTTTTGTGACACCTCCTACTAGATTCTCAAAGAAACCCAATAAGCGATGCACTTCTCATGGGTCACTCATCCTAAAATTTCCCTAGGCCTACACTCTTTAACACTTACAAAATATTTATTATTTGGATAGTTATTACTTAAATTTTTAGTCTATCATTTAGGCATTCCCATTCAATGTATATTAAGTCAAAAAATTCAATTTTCTACCTCTTATAAAATCGCTAGAGATTTAGGCAATACAAGGGCTACTCGGGTGACATTCTAAAAATTTTCCACTTATAGAAAACACTTTTAATAACCTCTAACACTTATATTGTCACCTCTTAGACCCTTTTAGTCCCCATTATTATCAACATATACATCCCAAACATATCATCATTACATAGGCCATAGGCCCGTAACATCAAATTAAGATAGAGATTATAACCATTTAATAGGCTAGTTTATTTACATCACAAGCATGACTTATTGTTGCAGACACCCGTAACTTCTAAGCCTGCTAGACTAATAACCTATAATACTTACACGAGTGCCTACTAAAACCATTAAAAAAATACAACACGTAATACCCTTCTGTGCCTATGTTGTTACACTATACAAAACTTGCAATTGAACTACTATATACTATTACCTGCACACTAAAACACTGGTACACTAAGTATAAACTCAGTGGTGAATTTAATGCACTAAAAACATGTCACATGCAAACACTAAGATGAAATGACATGCCATTGATGTAATGTAGTACATAGTATTAATATAGCAAAATAATAATATTTTATTCATCAACCTGATAATATAATTAGTTATACTACCTATCATTCCAAACCGTCATTCATGCATGTCTTGTTATTTTTTGTCACTAGGTAAAATATTTAATTAATTAAATAGGCCCAACCAAGTAAACTACACTTTAAGACACTAGATCAAAAGGGAATTCAAACTGTGTCATAGCTCACATTCTTTACCCTAACCATTGCACTGACCTGGTCTAATAATAGGGATTAGTTTACTAGAACATCCTAAATTAGATAGTGGATACCAAGGATTAGTCCATAGTCCTCCCAAATCTAATAATCATTAACAATTATTCTAGTATGGAAACTAGGGATCAGTCTATAGACCTCCCAAATCCAATAATCACAAGTAAACAACACAATATAGATAGTAGGGATCATTTAATAGACCTCCTAAATCCAAAAATCATCAAAAAAACATTTAGCAGTTGATAAACCTTAGTTGACTGGTTAACCTTTTTA
>CANXYI012034653.1:0-11328 GCA_948208565.1 Hura crepitans
CATGCCATACATACATATTCGTAACATGGCATAGATGACATATCCCTAGTCATGTATGTAACACATACATACACATGCATAACATCTTATCTCCTCAAATTACCCCTTTTAACATGCATTTCACATCCACACACAAATGAACACCCATATAAACACAACTTCCATACATATGCCTAAACTTCAATTCCATATTTTTCTTTATATACATGATATGTTTTAGCTAAATTCACTTACAATGGGCTCCTAAACATGTTGAAGTCACTCTAGAACCCTATAATCCATGTTTTTCCACCTTGAACCACCATTTTCAAAACTTTCATAATAGGGTTTTCACTTTGAAAATTCCTACAAAATTACACATAACTCCAAACTAAAATCTCTTTCCATAGATAACATCTACACCTCAAATACCCTCTAAGAAAAATAAGAAACCTTGAAAAGAACCACTTATATATGAAATTGTCATTATTCATCAAGTGCTCAAAACTCCCTTTTTGGACATCTTTTTCCTATTCTGTCACTAGGAATAGCTTTAGAAAATCATGGAGATCAAGGGTTATATAATTTTTGTGTGTTTTTGGCATGAGAGGAAAGAAAAAAGAATAAAAAATGGAGGGGGAATTATGGAGGAATGGCATCAACTTTTTATGGTAGGAGGAAGGAGAAAGCTTCTTTTCCTTTTTATCCATGCACACACATGTCACCTTAAGTGTATGAGAAAGATGATTGGCCATAATTACACCATGTGTCGATCAGACGACCCTAATTAATCCTATTTTTCTTTAAACTTTAAAATTCAAAATAATTTGTATAAACCTCCAAAAATCATAATTTCATTTTCAAAAATCCTCGATTAAATTCATTAAGGGTCCCTTAACATTTTAGCCCAAAACTCCTTTGAGAGCTAGGGTTACTATTCACTCCATGCCATTTTAATCTTCAAAACTTCATAAAATATTCTCTAGACATTTAAAAATATTCATTTTAGTTTTAAAAATCCTCACTTAGTGTCACTAAGGCCCATGTAAAATTTCAAGTTAAAATTCAATAGTGGTCTTTTTGACACTACTCACTTGCTAGAATAAAATACTTAGAAAAATATTAAATGACCTTAAAAATTTATAATTCCTTTTCCACCATACTCATTGGAATTTTAATGGTTTAGGAAATGATATTTCGGGTCTAGCTAAGCACTTCTCAAAGCTATCCCAGCATAACCTCATTTTATCTCCATATCAAAATGATTTATTGGTTTTGCTAAATTTTTGAATTCATTTGTTTTACCTACTTTTAGTCCCATCAAAGTTTTATCATCAATATGCTAGTCATTGGACTCAAAATGATGCCTTGCACTATAGGGAACATCCCTCGCCCCCAAAGAGTACTGTTTATAAAACCTTAGCTTACGAGAGTTACAGTAAGAGATTTAAGCATCAACATGAATTTACTCAAAATCATATGCCATTTTGACATCTTACAATGTGATATGTAAGACATTAACATAATGATCCTACATTATGCAGCTATGTAAGCTTTTAGCCTTAAGGAACATTAAAATCCATTCTTGCATTATTAAATTCCTTACATCGAGCATGATAATCAATCATTCAATGCCTTGCCATATCATGACATCTCATCATGTCACAATATGCTCATAATTACCTCAAACGCATTAAGGCCATTTCATTAAACCATTTGGCCAAGCCATCATGAATTTCTCAACCATACATGCTTTCTCATTTCCCATATTAACACAATTTCTCATGACTATTAACATGCATATGATCATGCACTATCATATCATGCTTAATATAAAGCATCTACATGCATGAATGCATCTTAGGCTATAACCTCATTCATACATCAAACATTCACTTCTTTACTTAACTTCGCTCATCTCACATGTATATGACCACATATTCAATCAAATGCATGTATCATTCTTTACATGCATCATATGACAATAAACCTATACATACATACATCTAAGCCATTCAGCCATAACATTCCCTTACATGCTACACAATTTTATTCATATCATAAGTCTTAGTACATGCTCTCATGACCATTCACATTCAAAGAACCATACACCATTCATCACATACCCTAAATAAAACAAACATATGCATGTATACATCAAATGGCTACTCAGCCACCATACTTCTAAGAACTCAAAGGCATCACTACATATATCTTACATTATATCCAATGCATATATAGACACTTACTTCAATTCTTAGACATACATTATTCTTATCATACACAATGTCAAAAATACATACACATGGATGCATGTAAGCCAAATATATCATATCATCATATATGATCCCTATCATTCTCACATCATCAAATGGTTTAAAAAACATATATAACATCATCAAACATGATATACATGCATTTAATCATTACACTTAGCTAATTAAACATAAACATACTTATTATCATTCATTAGCATACATTAGGTCATATTTAAACTAGCAAAATTTTTTTTAATTATACTTACTTGTGGAGTCAAAATACACCCACGAAGACCACATAGGCCTTGCCTTTCCCTTTATCCCATATCCTCACTATTTTTACAACTGTCCATGACATGCTCCATATATAAAAATCCATAGAAAATTAATAGAAGCATATAATGAAATAAAAAAAACATAGAAATACTCTTGGGCACCTACAAAACATGGTACAAATATCGAATGTAAGAAAAACTTACTAGATCAAATTTGTGACATTGTTTATCGAGACTTAAAATCGGGCTTTTACTTCTATTTATTTTTAAATTAAGGCTAGAAATCAAGTCTAAAGATTATTGTGGTATGAAATCAAGTCTCAAACATTAAAAAAATGAGCATAAATTGAAGCTTAAGGAATGTAAAATGGCTCGTGCCTCTTTAAGAATGGCATTAACTTCTTTGGTTCAAAGGAAGAAGATGAATATTCTTCTGCTGACCAAGATTTAACCCTTTTATAGTCCTCTTTTTTTCAACATTTCTTTCCTTATTTTTCACATTTGAGCCCTTAAATATTTGCAAATTAAATCTCAAAAGCCTATAAAAACCTAGGCTATAAAATCACAAAAGCCCGATTAAAAATGTAACTTTTAAAATTACCTAATTTTTGTAATAATACTTCTCGATATCACAAAATTTTAATTCCAATCCAACTAAGCTAATTATATTTTTTGAGTATCTGGTTGTATTAATCTTGAGTGATTTTGAGCAAAAATGAAATATTTTTATGGTTTGGCTTTGCCCTTATCACTACCTATAAGACATTGTCATAAAAAAATTTCTTAGATTTTTCAACCAACTAAATGACATCAGTTTAGTTACAAACTTTGCCCAAAATTATTTTATGATTAATACTTTCACTCGATCACTTTAGCATATCTAGATTCTTGAAAACACTATTCATATCTCGAGAAAATATTATTAATAAGTTAGGATTTTTGAGTGGTTACATTTCTTCCCCTCTAAAAGGAAATGTTCTCCTTGACATTACTTAGTTCAAACAACTTTGGATACTACTCTCTCATATAAGCTTTTATTTCCTCATATAGCCTCTTCCATCCCATGGTGCCTCTAAAAAACTTTCACTAGAGGTACTAACTTATTTTGAGGCTCTTTATCCACTTTGGCCATCCTTATAAGCTCTTCTTCATAAGACAACTTTGGAGTAATCTCAATCTTTTTCATTGACAAGACATGTGTAGGCTCCAATCTATATCTTTAAAGCATAGTTATATAGATGGCATAATGAATCCAATAAAGCTCAAGAGGCAAAGCTAATCTGTAGGCTACTAGCTCCACACGTTCTGTCACTCTATATCACCTAATAAACCAAGGTTTAGCTTGCCTTTCTTGACAGAATGTAGAATATTCTTCTAAGATGAAGCCTTGAGAAACACTTTAAATCCTACCTCGTACTGAACATCTTTTCTTTTCAGATCAACATATAACTTCTTTCTGTGAGAAGCTACTTTTAACTAGTTTTTGATTATCTTCACCTTTTCCTTTATATCCTTGATCAAATCTTGTCACATATGCTTAGTCTTATTGAAGTCATTCCTGCACAAAAAGGTGTTCCATACATCTTTTCGTACTTTAATGCCCATAAGTCCAAGTTTCATGAACAGTACATCTTTAGCATGAATAATGTTTCTTGTGGGTCAGGGCACTTTAATAAGGCCAGAAAGGGGCGCATTGGTCATAAAACTTTGATGGGCCAAAAAATGGACAAAATGAAAGAATTTAAAAATTTTTCAAAATTAATAAATCATTTTGGGTCAAGAACAAGTAAATGGGGAAATAAAATGAGGTTATGGCAAGATAACCCGGGGATGTACCCAGACGGATCCGAAAATATAATACCTTGAACCTCAAAAATTCAAATCTATATGACAGTGAAAGAATTTTAATTTTCTACAGTCATTTGGTATTTTTTCCACATTTTATTCTATTGGGTGAATAGTGCCTAAAAGTCAACAGTGGAATTTTAACTTGAAATTTTATGTAGACCTTAATGACACTAATCAAGGATTTTTAAAACTAAAATGAGTATTTTTAGAGGTCTAGAGAAATTTCTATGAATTTTTTAAGTTTAAAAGAAAACTAGGAGAAAACGAACCGTTGGATTACCACATGTCGTAATATGAGCCATCCACCAACTCATATAATAGAGCGAACACATGTGAGGGTGTCACATGTTTGAACCCATCATCTTCTCCCCTAAATTCCTCAAAAAGTCGACACTATTCTTATTTCTCTCTCCTCCTTTTTTTCTTCAATTTTTCCCTCCTCCCACCACCAAAATTCACAAATTTCATATGTATTAGATCCTTCATGACTCATTGAGTCTAATCTAAGTGAGGAAATTGAAGAATTTATCTTAAAAAGAGAGATATTCACTTACAGTGAATAGTAACCAATTTTAGTCTAAGTTTAGGGCAAAAAGAGAACATTGAAGGAAAGCACCAATCTAGGCATCCAAGTGGTGGAGAAAAGGGTGTTTTCACACCCTAGGTATATGGTATAGACTTAATTTATATATGTCATATAATTTGGCATGTATATGTGTGCGTACATGTGTATAGAAAATCCAAATATTTAGTGTTAGGCGTGACATTGATGTGAATTGATAAGGTGATTATGTTAATGAGGCAAAAATAACCTTATATGTATGAATTGAATGAAAGAAATAAGGTGTATGTATGTGTGTGGTGTATGGCCAAAACATGGGCATTTGTGTGGTGTATGGAAAAAAAATAGGCATGTGTGTGCATGGTATGTGCATTCATGTGTATGGCATATTGAACATGGCATTAGAATACAAATGAGGTGTATAGATTAGGTTACAGATATAAGTATTAGTGATGAGAAGTATGGAATATTAACATGAAAAATAATAACCTAAATTCGGGTGTAATGGTGACATGGGTAATAATGTATAAAATAATATTCCTATATCCATTAAGGGTGGCGTAGTGAGAAGGAATGGAATAATAATAAGTATGTGGTGCAATGACTGAAGAAACATAGAAGTTATGGTGATATGCTCAGAGATATAGATTGCCTAATTCAGAAAAGTGACCAAATGAAAAGTAACCTTATGACAAAAGACCTAAAATGTAAACTTGCATGAAATGTCAAGTACAATGGAACTTAATGGGGGTGATTGACAGAATGTAAAGTGAAAATTAATCATATAAGAAATAATTAATAAGGAATAGTGAATTGGCCCATTAGTTAGATGCCTACTAGATTGGTTGACTGGTCAACTAAGGAATTAATAGCTGTTAGGCAGGTTGGTCTTTTTGGGGCCACTGCTGTTTGAGGTGATGGCGGGTGCAGCTGCTAAGGTTCTAAGGTTAAAACCTGCACACTTTTGTATTGGGAGGTCCACCTGGGTTGACCCCTACTACCTATTGACTATTTAGGGATATTAGGAGGTCCCATAGCATTGATCCCTATTATCTACCTATATGGCTATATAGATGAGACTTGAGGTACTGGGAGGTCCCACAAGGCTAATCCCTACTATCCCACTTATAGATAATGAGATGTCTACAAACTAATCCATGTTATCTACCAGTCCAATATTAGGAGGTTTATGGATTGATCCTTGCCATCAGGCTAAGTAGGTGTAGCTACCAAGGTCCAAAATGTGGGCCAATGCATAGAGATGGATCCCGCTATCCAGTGTCTTAAAGTGTCTTCTGTCTATTATAAGCCTCAACTATATTAAGCTTAATCATAATAATAGTATATGAATTTTGAATTGGTAATTGAAATGTTGCATGGGTTAAATTATTCGAACATGATAAAGTCTATGATTAATTACTTGCTTAATAAGGCATTGGGAGACATGATATTTAGAATGGCATCTAGTCTAACATCTTGTATGAATTTGATTGAAATGTCTATATATGTCTGTACATGATGTTGTATCTTGGTCTACATATGTGACATACCTCTCTTCTGTTTATTCCACAATTGAGTGTATACTCAGGGTGTCGGTGTTCTGTTGCACCAGCTATAAATAGGGTATCAGTCCAGCTTCATCGGTGCTAGTGTAGTTGACCTTAAGTTCTTCTTGGTATACATTTTGTAGTCCTTTTATTACATCATAGTAATGCACTCACGTATATAGGTGAGTTAGAAATGGGTAGTGTATGTATATTATGAACCATTAGACAGTTAGCTATATATTAGTATAAAACTGACTTTTAATGGATATATTTATATATGCCTATCTAGTTGTTGATTGTCTATGGGTCTAAGACCTTGTGATTTGCTGTGTGTTGATGTTGATGATGATTTAATGGACCAGAAGGGTTTAGGAGATGAGATTTGGCTTGGGAATGTTATATATATGATTTTTATGTAGGAAAATTTTTAGTTTTTCACCCAGGTAGCCATTATGCTGCCCAAATTTCTATAAAATGGATAATAGACATAAACAGGAGCTTCATCAGACTAAAATAGGCAGTAATAAAAGGCTATATCATAATAAACCCTAGATAGTCAAGATAGGTCAAACTGACATAAGTGTTAAATGAATGGACCCTAGAGAAATCGAAGGATGGGTAACCTATGAGAAGTGGCACCTTTTGTCCATTTCCTATGGGAATCGGTAAGAGGTGTTACATTTAGTCGTATTAGAGCAGGTTTAGGCATTTCTACACATATTATACATGAGTACATAGGTCTCAAGTTTTGTATCAAGGTCAAAGCTACACTGCATGAAGTTGATAAGTCTTTTCTATACAGTAATACACGAAGAGTGAACGGACCCTACCAGAGCGAGGGAAAGAAGTGGCTAGCCATACTCCTACAACCATCCATGGCCTAGAGGTGAGTGTAGCCACACCAGAGCCAAGTGATGCCGCTTATCAGCCATAGCCTCAGGCTCAGTCCTCCCTAACCTTGCTACAGTAGATTGAAGAGTTACTGAGACATACTGTTGCACCTTCTCTACCACCACTACTAACTCTAGCTCTCACACTACCTCCACTAGCTCCCCTAACACTGTAGAAGACTTAGTTGGAATGGGTGAAGAAGATGGAAGTAGTGGATTTTCTAGGTGCAAGGGAGGATGATGCCGTAAAGGCAGAGTATTAGCTGGTGCAGACCAAGAGGATTTTAGAGTAATTAGAGTGCATAGAAGAGAAGTGTCTGAAGTGCTCTACTTCTCTTTTGTAAGAAGAAGCTTTTCACTAGTGAGACACAATTAAAAAAAAAAGGAAAGCAATAGCAGATATCATATAAAAGTTTTTACTGAAGGAGTTCTGCAAGAGATAGATTCTATAGTCCTACAAAGACAAAAGGAGGCAGGAATTCTTTAATCTAAAATAAGGGCAGAGCTTGATATTAGAATATAAGAAGGACTTCACTCATTTGAGTAGGTATATGATAGAGTTCATACCCACTGATGAAAAGAAGTGTAAGTGGTTTGAAAAAGGCCTTAATGTTGTGCTAAGCATGCAAATTGCTACCACAAAAGATTAGAGATTTTTCTTAGTTGGTAGCTACAGCTTATAACATAGAGGATATGTTACAAGAGAAAAAGGAGTTATTTTAGAGGAAGAGACCCTTCACTATTAGTCAGATTAGTTTAGCCCTAGAAGGGGGCAAAAGACAAAGGGACTTCCAGCCTAATTAGTAGTCCTAAAGGCAATCAGGATAGTAATATCAAAGGTAGGCCCCATTTTAGATCAGGCTTTTCGTCCTAAGCCTTGACCATCATAGCAAGCTTTAAGTGCTCTAGTATCCATATCTAGAAGTGCACCTCTAACATATGGGAGTTAACAGAGGAGACACTAGGGGCAGTGCTAGCAGTACAAAAGAGGGGAGTGCTTTTTATGTAGAGCTACAGATCATATCCTAAGGGATTGTCCTCAAAGATAATTAGAGGCTACATTGACTCAGGCATTAGCTACAGCAGCACCTAGTAGATTATTGAGACAATAGAGATAGGAGCAATCAAGCACCAACCAAAGGACAAGGTCAAAGACTAAAGCTCCGACATGGCAATATGCTATCTATGGCCAGGAGGAAGCTAAAGTGCTAGACATCATTATTGGTACTTTCTCTTTATTTGATGCACTGGTATTAGCATTAATTGATCCTAGATCAATACACTCCTACATTTGCCCCACACAAGCATGAGATAAAGGACTAGAGCCAGGGTTTATAAACTTAGACAACTAAGTGAGTAACTAGATTGGGCAGAGTGTGACAGTGAACACAGTTTTATAGACACTGTCCTTTGATAATCCATAAGTAGACCTTTCTAATTGACCCAATAGAACTTCCCTTTCATGAGTTTGATGCCTTACTGGGTATACACTAGTTGTCAAAGCATAAAGTAATAATTGACTATGATAGAAAAAGGTTGAGTTTGTATAGCATAGATGGATAAGAGGTGACTATTGTGGGTAACCCTATCTAACATCATTTCAGCCATTACAACCAGGTAACTCATTCGAAAGGGATATAAAGCATTTTTAGCTTCTGTGGTAGATACAAGTACCATGACCTCTAGCCTTAATCAGATATTAGTTGTGTCTAAATTCCCTGATGTGTTCTTAGATGAGTTACTAGGGTTACCTCCACATTGAGAGTTAGACTTTAAGATTGAGGCATATCCTAGCGCGAACCCAGTATCCATTACACCATACATGATGGCACTAGTAGAGTTGAAGGAATTAAAGGTGTAGTTGTAGGAACTATTAGATAAAGGCTTCAGCAGGCCTAGTGTTTCATCCTAGGGAGCACTTGTATTGTTCGTGAAAAAAAAAAGATGGGTCACTCCGATTGTGCATCAATTATAAGCAATTGAATAAAGTGAAAGTTAAAAATAAATATCCATTACTTAGGATTGATGACCTCTTTGATTAGTTATAGGGTGCTAGTATCTTTTCCAAGATAGATTTAAGGTTAAGATATCACCAGTTATAGATTAAGGAGAGTGACATTCCTAAGACTACCTTCAGGACTCAGTACAGGTATTATGAGTTCATGGTGTTGCCATTTGGGATCACTAATGCCCTGATATCCTTTATGGATTTGATGAATCAGACCTTTAAGCCTTACTTGGATCAATTTGTTGTGGTGTTCATAGATGACATCTCAGTGTATTCTAGAACTCTACAAGAACATGAGGAGCACCTCTAAATTATGTTGTAGACCTTAAGGGAGAGGCAGTTGTATGCTAAGTTGAGTAAATATGAGTTTTAGTTGGAAGAAGTAGCCTTTCTGGGTCACATTGCCTCAACTAAGGGTATTAGAGTAGTGCTGAGCAAGGTTAAAGCTATGTTGGAATGGAATCCTCTAAGGAATGTAACTGAATTTCAGAGTTTCTTAGGATTGGTAAGATATTATTGAAGGTTTGTCAAAGGCTTTTCAATGATTGTAGCTGTATTGACATGGTTGTTTAGAAAGGATATGAAGTTTTCATGGGATGATAACTGTCAAACCAGCTTTAATAGATTGAAAAGAATGTTAACAGAGGCTCCTATCCTTACTCAACCAAAATAGGGGAAAGAGTTTGTGATATATAGTGATGCCTCACATAATGAACTTGGTTGTGTATTGATGCAAGAAGGCTAGGTGATTGCATATGACTTTAGGTAATTGAAGCCTCATGAGAAGAATTATCCCACCCATGATTTGGAATTGGTTGCCATTATGTTTGCACTAAAAGTGTGGAGACATTACTTATATGGAGAAAAGTGCTACATCTACACCAATAATAAAAGTTTAAAGTATTTGCCCATAGAAAAGGAGTTAAATCTCAGACAATGATAATGGATGGAGTTAATTAAGGACTATGATTGCTTGATCAACTACTATCCAAAGAAGGCAAACATGGTTACAAATGCTTTAAGCGAGAAGATTAATGCCACCCAAAAGCTTATGTATGCTAGAGTAGAGTAACTAGTAGAAGATGTAATTCTAGCAGAAATACAGATTAAACCTGAATTCTGGTAGCAAATAAAGGAGGCCCAGTTGAGAGATGAACAGATGGTGCATACTATAAATAAAAGTGAAAGAGGGGAAGACAATAGGATTTGAGTTAAGCAATGATGGAAGTTTGTACTATTAGAATAGGCTATGTGTGCCAATAAAAGGATGGATCAAGAATGCCAATCTTGAAAGAAGCCCATAAAGCTTGATATTCCATGCACCTAGGAAGCACAAAGATGTATCTTGATTTGAAATCCCACTATTGGTGGCTAGGAATGAAGTAAGAGGTAGCTGAATATATAGCTCGATGTTTAACCTATTAGTAGGTGAAAGCTAAACACCAAGTTCCTTCTAGATTATTACACTCGATAGAAAATCCCAGAATGAAAATAAGAGAAGAACATCATATATTTTATGATGGGCTTACCACTAACTAGAAGCATATGTGATGTTGTATGGATGATAGTGGATAGATTGATGAAGACAACTTATTTCATACTAGTAAGGATGGATTGTTCCTTAGAAAAGCTAGCTCGATTATACATCAATGAGATTGTGCAGTTACATGGAGTACTAGTAGCCATTATTTTAGATCAAGACCCAAGGTTCACTTTTAGATTTCGAAAAATGTTGCAGGAAGCATTGGGTACTCGATTGACATATAGCACAACATTTCATCCCTAGATGAATGGACAATCAGAACGGGTGATACAACTATTGGAGGATATGCTGCGTAACTTTGTAATAGAGTTCAAAGGCAAAGAGGATTAATATATATCATTGGCTGAGTTTGCATATACAACAACCACCAGGCCAGCTTAAGAATGGCACCTTATGAAGTGTTATCTGGCAGAAGGTG
>CANXYI012034707.1:0-10296 GCA_948208565.1 Hura crepitans
GAGAGGCATGGTTAAAAGGGAGTGAATTCACATACCTCTCAAGAATAACCTCTTTAAGCTCTCAAAGCCTCAAATCTAGCCCCTCACAGAAACTTCCTTCTCCTTTCTTAAAGCAACTTGTCCTTCAATTTCCCTCAAAAACCATTCAAACACATCTTATTAGACATTAGGCATCCCAAAAATTCATTAATAGCCAAAAGTATCCAAAGAAATCCAAGGAAAAGGCATGGAAACTCACCAAACTCACTTGTTGAACTGCTTTTGACCATGAAAGCGTTAAATTTCTTATTTTTGAATGGCTTTTGACACTTGTTAAGGCAAATTTGCCAATTGTCATGGGCCTTCGTCTGTCCAAGTGGCACAGGTAGTTCCCGTGACCACCCGAACCATCCCGAAACAGCTCGGTTTCAGCCTAAAATTCAAAAATTGACCAAAATTTATAGGGACCTCAAAAAATTATATCATTTATTTTAAAATTCCTCATTTAATCCCCTCTACTTGATCGAAAATTTTTGCAACAAAATTCTATAGATAAGATAGTTTACAAACTGCCTCAATTTGCATGCTAACCTAAAACATTATGAGAATTTACAAATGACCTCGGAATTCAAAAATTCTTTCACTAATGTACTCAGTGTGATTTTTGAGCTTCAGTGTATGATATTTATAGGTCCGTCTGAACAAATCTTGGGTTATTCCCAGCCTAACTCAATTTAACCCCACTGATCAATAGCTTACAGTCTAAAATGAATTATTGGTTCTACTAAATTTTTAAATTTTGCCTTTTTTATCAGTTTAAAGCCCTTTGAAGCTTCGTTTCTCATGCAAGTGACTCGACACCCTTGGCACACTTCCCAGACCTAGTGGCACTGCTCATAGAGTGTCAATGCACTAGCATTATAGTTCTTTCCCTCTTAAGAAAATTTCATCCTTGAAATTACCTAAAGCAAAAAGATGTGGATATTATGCTTTCATCTGCTCTTTTGGATCCTAGGTAGCCTCTTCAGTATTATGATGTCTCTATAGCACTTTAACTAGTGGTATGGATTTATTTCTCAATTGTCTCACTTCAAGAGCCAAAATTTGCATAGGTTTATCTTCATAACTTAAATCAGACTATATTTCAATGTTTGTCATCGAAATCACATGTGAAGGATCTGACCTGTACCTCTTAAGCATTGAAATATGGAAAACATCATGAATTTATTATAGCTCAGGTGGCAATGCTAGCCTGTAAGCTAATGGTCCAACCTTTTCTATAATCTTATGGGGTCCAATAAATTTGGGACTTAACTTCCCTTTTTTTCTTAAATCTCAGTACCTTTTTTCCATGGAAAAACTTTTAGAAACACTTTTTCACCAATTGCATACTTAATATCCCTTCATTTCAGGTTAACATCTGATTTCTTTATATCAACTATAGCTTTTAGCCTTTCCCTAACCACTTTCACTTTTTCCTTTGCATCTTTGATTAGCTCAACACTTGAAATTTTATTCTCCCTAACTACACTCCAACATAGAGAAGTTCTACATCATCGGCCATATAAAGTTTTATAAGGTGCCATTCCTAAGCTGGACTGGTAACTATTATTATAAGCAAATTCTACAAAAGATGGGCACTAATCCCATCTACCTTTAAACTCAATTACACAACCTTGTAGCATATCCTTAAGTACCTATATCACCCTTTCTGACTATCTATTAGTGTGAGGATGAAAAACTATACTATAGGATAGTCTAGTGCTTAATTCTTGCTGCGACTTCTTTCAAAATCTAGAAGTAAAGTGAGGATCTCTATCAGAAATAATGGTCACTGGCACACCATGAAGTCTGACTATTTCATCCATATATAGTCTAGCAAGCTTTTTTAGAGTATAATCTATCTTGACTGAAATAAACTAAGCTGTTTTTATCAATCTGTCAAAACATCACATTTACCTCTCGTCATAGGTAAACCCATCACAAAATCCATAGTCACCTTTTCCCATTTTCATTCTAGTGCTACTATAGGACGTTGCAATCTAGAAGGAACCTAGTATTCAACTTTCACTTATTAACATGTTAGACACCTTGTAACATATTCTGCCATATCTCCTTTCATAACAGGCCACCAATCATGAGACTTCAAGTCTAAATACATCTTTGTACTCCCAAGAAGCATAGAATAAGGAGCTTCATGAGCTTTCTTTAGTATCTATAACCTCAAGTCATCTATACTAAATACACATAACCTATTTTGATAATATAGACATTCATCTTCTACCATTTCAAACCCTGTGGCCTTCCCTTCTTTGACTTTATTACCTATCTGAACCAATTGCTCATCTTTCACCTTAGTCTCTTTAGTCTACTGTTGAAAATTAGGTTTCACCTATAACTTAGCCAATACAACATTTTTTTGAAGCATATTGTAATTTGGCATTCATGGCTTTTAGAGTTACCATGAATTTTCTACTCAAAACATCTGCTACCACATTTGCTTTCCCTAGGTGGTAATTAATCAGACAACCATAATCTTTTATCAACTTTAACCACTTTTTCTATCTCAAATTTAACTTTTTTTGGGTAAGGAAGTACTTCAAACTTTTATGATCTATCTAAATGTAACATTTTTCACCATACAGGTAGTGCCTCCATATTTTCAAATAAAAAACAATAGCAAATAGCTCTAAGTCATAAGTAAGATAGTTCTTCTCATGTGGCTTCAATTATTTTAAAGCATAAGCTACTACTTTTCCATTTTATATCAACAAACAACCTAAGCCATTCAGTGAAGAATCACTATACACTGTACAATTCTTACCCTATTCAGGTTGAATTAGGATAGAAGCTTCTATCAACATCTTATTCTATTTCTTAAAACATTCTTGAGATTCTTTATCCTACTCAAATTTCACATTCTTCTTGATTAATCTAGTCAAAAGAGTAGCAATGATGGAAAAACCTTTTCACAAATCTCTTATAATACCCAATTAATCCCAAAAAACTTCTTATTTCTATCACATTCCTTAGTGGTTCCCATTCTTAAACTACTTTTACTTTAGTAGGGTCAACTCTAAACCCCTCTGCTAAAATTATGTGCCCCAGGAAAGCAACTTCATTTAGCCAAAAATCACATTTATAGAGTTTGGCATACAACTGCTTCTCTTTTAGAGCCTGTAACATAACCCTGAAATGTTATTCATGCTCTTCCTTATTTTTAAAATACACTATAATATCATCTATGAACACTACCACAAACTAGTCTAGATAAGGTTAAAAAACCCTATTCATCAAACTTATAAAAGTTGCTACTACATTAGTGAGCCCAAATGGCATCACTAAGAATTCATAATGCTCGTGCCAAGTTCTAAAAGTAATTTTAGGAATATCAGCCTCTTTAATTCTCAACTAGTGATACCTAGATCTCAAGTTAATCTTATAGAATACACTTGAACCTTTCAACTGGTAAAAAAGATCATCAATTCTGGGCAATGGATATTTATTTTTCACAGTCATCCTATTTAGATGCCTAATATCAATACACACATCAGAGCGACCCATCTACTTTTCTTTACAAACAACATAGGTGCTCTCTAAGGAGATACACTAGTTCTAATAAAACCTTTATCTAACATACCTTTCCAGCTATGTTTTCAGTACTTTTAATTCAGTAGGTGCCATTTGATAAAGAGTAATAGAAATTAGTACTGTACCAAGATATACCTCAATTTCAATGTCAAGTTCTCTTTGAGGTGGTAAACCTTGCAACTTATCAAGGAATATATCAAGAAATCTAGAAACAATAGGGATGTGTTTAAGATTGGAGCTAGGAGTATTCATGTCAATGGCATAAGCTTGATATGCTTCACACCTTTTTTGAAGAAGTTTTCATGCTGTAATAGTAGAGATAAGATTATTTAGAAAAATTCTCTCACTATCCACTATCACTTTCTATCCCTTTACAGTTTAGAGGGTTAATTTCTTATATCTACAGTCAATTATGGCTTGGTGCTCAGTCAGCCAATCCATTCCTAGTATCATATCAAACACAATGAAAGGTAAGTCAATCAGATCAACACAAAATTGATATCCCTGAATCACTAGAGGACACTGCTTATATACCCTATTCACAACCACAATCTATCCTATAGGGTTATTGACTCTGATGTCTATATCAACATGTTCAGGCTCTAACCCCCTATTATGTACTTATGTGGTACATATAAATGAATCTATAGAACTAGGATCTATCAAAGCCAAAACTGAAACATTAAATAAATAAAAAGTACCAATTATGACATCTAGTGCTATAGCCTCTTCTCTAGCTCTCATAGTATACTGTTTGGCTAGAGCATGAGCCTCATACCTTATACCCTAGCTAGCATTAGGTTGCTCTCCTTTATTTTGACTTTGACCCCTATTTTGAGGTGCAACATTGGATATCTGTGTCTGAGTAGCCTTTGACTATCTCTAAGGACACTCTTTTTTGTAATGATTCTCTAGCATAGTGGAAACACTCTCCTCGTCTGACCAATCTACACCACCCCTAGTGTCTATTTTGATAGGTATTACAAGTTGGAGGTCTATTTCTATTACCCCCTATACCAAGAGCACTATCAGCCTGAGTAGGCAATCGAGGTCTACCTGTAGAAGCTTGTCCAAATCTTGGGGACTATGCTTATCTTTGCCCCTAATACTTTGACTAATACTAGGGCCTAGTCTGAGACTATTTTTATGACTGATCCTCTCTTCTTTTCTTATTATCCCCTAACACTGCACTAGACTATCCCATAATTAATTGCCTCTTGCTCTAAAAGAAATCCCTCTTCTTTTGCATCATTTCCTCCATGTCATATGCAGCTACCACCAGTACTACAAAATATTTCTCTTTGGGGTTTGCTACCTATATTCACAGTTTTACATTCAGCCCTACTAAAAATCTCTTACATTTCTCTTCTTCATTAGGAATAAATTCTTTAGCATATTTTAGCAACTTGGTAAAATCTTTCTCATAATCTGACACTGTCCTTCTTCCCTTCTTCAAGTTAAGAAATTCACACCTTTTTTTACCCTTATGTGAGTGAGGTATATATTTCTTCCTGAACTCTTTAGGGAAAAACTCCCAGGTCAAGTCTACAAGTGCTTTTCTCCTCTTAATAGTGTTCCACCAATTATATCCTTCTTCTTAAAGAAGATAAGTGGCATACTAATAATTTTTTTCTTCTGTACAATTTAATTGCTCCAAAATTCTGAATGTTTTATCTAGCCAGTACTCTGCTCTGGCAGCATCATCCTCCTTCCTCCATAAAAAGTCAAAAACTCCTATTTTCTTTAGCCTTTTTAAAGGGCTTTTCTATGGAGGAGCTGGAGGTAGATTAGTAATAGTGTTATGTCTTAGTAAGTTCACTATTTATTGTAACAGAGCAGGAGATGCTTTTGCTTACTATTGACTAGGCACTTATGGCTGTGGCTACTGTTTAGCACCACTAGGTTTAGGTATAGATGCATTGCCTACCCCCTGTATAGTTATAGGTGCAAAACTAGCCACTTCCTCGGCCCCTCCTTTGAGTGCCTGATCAGCCATATGCTTACTGCAAAAGGAATAACCCATTAGCCTCGTACAACATAACAATTCAAACGAATTGAAACTTAGACAATTGTACTCACATAATCTACCTAGGAACATTAAACCTATACTCTAATACCACTAATTGTGACACCTCCTATTGGATTTAAGAAGAAACCTAACAAGCACTTCACTTTCTACTAGGCCACCCATCCTGAAATTGTCCTTTAGGTTCATTCATTTAACTTTTACCACATTCCTATTATTTGATTCAGCTTAACTCCAAAATTGGTTCCAACATTTTTTATGCTCAACTTAAGTTCATACAAGTCTAATCATACCATAAATAGCCATTTACAGACTTTTTAGGCTTTTTTCTTAAATCCAGCAGCATAACGGCCATTTGAGTCACTATCTGAAAATTTTAAAAAACCTATAAACCACTTAAATAAATATATATATCACATCTCTTAGACCCTTTTAGTCTCCTAGATATACATCGAACATTATCTATCTATCAATTTCATCAACACAGGCCTCAAGTCATAATTAGATAATCATAAATTAGAGCCTTAGGTTCACACATCATATCATCAAGTAAAGGAAATCATATGTTCAAAGTAATCTAATAATATACCTATTACAAAACACTGGTTAAAACATATATGTAAATACAAGCCACCTATACATAGGATACCCATTCCCACCTAAGTACAATAAGTGCAAAGCTATATAATATATACATAACAACTTTATGTCAACTATCCTTTAAACTTTGGCTGCACTTTTTATGAGGCTGTACCTTGATTATCCTTACCTGTGCATCAAAAGAGGTATGCTGAGTATGTAATGTACTCAGTGGTGAACTCAAGCATTTAAATCATGTCATATGGTTCATTCATGCATATATAGTCACAATATTAATTTATTTAGATTATTAGGTTCAATTAAAATAATTATGTATACATGCTGAAATATTATTAAGATAATCATGTCAAATTATGAATTTTATTATTTTCTAATATCATATTCAATTCATATATTGTTTATTCAATTAACTTAACTAGCTCGACTAGAAAGATGACACTACCACATACTAGACCTAAAGAGAATAAAAATAGTGTAGTGATCCATATTTTGGACCCCGACTATTTTACTGGCCTGATCATGTCATAACACTTAAGGTGTAAATAAAATGATGTGGTCCATTTAACAAACTAGTATAGTGGCCTCTAGGACCTTGGCCATTATACTAGCCCTATTTAAAGATCAATAGTGTCAAAATCTAGTCTGCCTAGCAGACAGGTCTATCTAACCGACTAGTGCAGTAGCCCTTCGAGACTTATGTTGTTACACTAGCAAAATTAAGTAAATGGCATTAAGTGTGCAAAAGTAGATAATTATCTATCCGACTGACTAGTACAGTGGCACCAATGTGGACTAGGCTGCTGTACCACCCATGCCTGAAAATCAGACAATGTAGTAGCTGCTAAAAATCCCTAAGTTAATCGGTCAACCCATCTAGTGGGTGTCTAACTAATGGGCCATTAATCTCTATTTATGTTTATCTCTTTACAATTTAACTTCTTATTATATTTCTAAGTGAAAAATAGTTTGTTAGAAATTTTATTTTACAATTCAATTTTTTTCTTGGTTTGGTATAGCCATAATTAAGCATATTAGGTAAATTTCGTGATTATTTTAAGTCCTATAATTTGCCATTATTTAAAGCATATTATGCTTGATTTTATCCCATAATTATTTTTTTATGTAACTATGATTTACTATCCAGGTATATTTTTGGTTTAGGTAATGGTCAAAATTGGACAGTTGCCGGTCATTTTTACATTTTTGATAGCCAGTTCTGGGTCTATTTCTTATCGTTTTTCAGTGTAGTTTTCACCATTTATCTCATATTATTTATAGGCCTAAAGCTATTTATTTACTAGGGCATTTACAATGCAAAACATATGCATTGTTGCCAATATACTCAGTCACGAATTGTAGCCCTTAAAGGCACATTTTTTGGTCCATTACAACCTTACATTAGAGTTTCACTTTAAGCCATCCTTTAGGCTATTTTATTCAAGTTCATGTCCAAGTATTATCCTCTCATCAAAGTTCATTATCATGCCACTTAAAGTAAGTTTAGGTATAATACATGTCTCAGCCAAAATTCAATACACATTTATACATATACTAGTCAACCCAATTATATACCAAGCCATTATTATACATAAAGTATAGGCTTAATTACACAACATTCAAGCTTGATCACATGCTATATACATGCATCACAATTAAATCAATATCTCAGCTATATCATGATACCACAAACACTTATACTTGCATTTTCATGCCAATTTAGGTCACTTACACCTAGCACATGCCTCGGCCGCATTAAGTTTCCAGTATACTTATATGTTAATTAATCTTAATTCATGCCATGCCATTATTTCACACATCATACACCACACACACATGTTGATTATGCTTTAATCACCATTATTTTTCCCCAAACCACATGCCAATGCTCTCAGATATTCATAATTTTTACCCTCCACATGCCTAATTCACTATATACTCTAATCATTCATGCACATAACAATTATGGTGTAACAACTTAATGTAAAGCCTTAATAATCTATCACACACTCACCTTATTTCCATTTAAACCCCTTAATTATATGAAGAGTTCATCCTATTGCATGTTACTTTCAATACTACACATCACAAATCTTTATCTCTTAGTCCATGTAATCTATACATAATCATCAATTTACCTTGACTACATATTACCATTATTTTAGCTACATTTTCCCCTAATTAATACCACTTGTAAGTCAAGAAAATTAGGACATGCATAATTTAAATGTACTGTGTTCACATACCTCTTAAGAATAACCTCTTTAAACTCTCTAAGCCTCAAATCCAGCCCCTCACAAAAACTTTTTTCTCCCTTCTTCAAGGAACTTATCCTTCAATTTCCCTTAAAAACCATTCAAACACATATTAGACCTTATGCATCCCAAAAAAACCATTAATAGCCAAAAGTAGCCAAAGAAATCCAAGGAAAAGGCATGGAAACTTACTAAACTCACTTACTAAATTACTTTTAACCATGGAAGCTTTAGAGAATTTTAATTAATTCTAGGGATACCCTTTTTCTAAAATTCTTCTTCCTTCATGTCCCCAACACATAATAAGAATTTTTAGTGGTAATGGCTTTCTAAAATGTATCAAGGAAGAAGATAAAAGTGGTAATTTTCTCTAAAAGTGGTGTCAGCAGGTAGAAAAGAAAGAAGGAAGAAATTTCTTCTTTATGAATGGCTTTTGACACTTGTCAAGGAAAATTTGCTAATTTTCATGGGCCTTTGGTTGTCCAAGTGGCATGACTGGTTCCCGTGACTGCCCAAACTATCCTAAAATGACTCAATTTCCATTGAAACTTAAAAAATTCACCAAAATTCATAAGGACCTCAAAAAATTACACTGTTTATGTTAAAATTCATCATTTAATTCCCTGTGCATGCTCATAAATTTTTGCAGGCAAATTCCATCGATTAGGTAGTTTGCAGACTACTTCAATTTGTATGCCAATATAAAAGATTAGGAGAATTTGCAAATGACCTCAAAATTCTAAAATTATTTCACTAATGGACTTAGTGGAACTTTTCAGCTTTAGGGTATGATATTTTTGGATCCGTCTGGACATATCTTGGGTCATTCTCGGTCTGACTCAGTTTAACCCCACAGAATAATAGCTTACAGTCTAAAATGAATTATTAAATCTGCTAAATTTTTAAATTTTGCCTTTTTATCAGTTTAAATCCCCTTAAAGTTTCATAACCAATGTCGCCACCTCAGTTCTCATGTAAGTGACACGGTACCTTGAGCACACTTCTCGAACCTAGTGGCATTGTTTACAGAGCCTCGATACACGAGCATTACATTTCTCATTCTTATATATTCTTTCTTTAAGTCCGCATGGACTCCCTTTTACAAGGAATGTAGTCTGTATGAACATCTACTTTGAATTTTAGTTCCACATGTATTTATTTCTTATCTTTTTTATGAATTTATATGAATCTTTTATCTAGTATCATTAAACCTCTTCTCACTAGAGTAGAGGTCTAGATGGACATAATATCTTTCATAAACAGTGGTCCGCACGGACATTAGCTAAAGCTACATAAAGTCTTCATGGACTAAACAATGTACAAATGAGACTATTTAAGTGCTTTACTTTATTTCCTTTTATTTTGTACTTATTATATCTTTTGGTTTATTTTGGGTTGTAATAATTAGTTAAACAACTTGTTTTACATGGCAATTACTTAATGTTCACATGAAATGATTTTTGACATATTTAATTAGTGGTTTCATAATAAAATAGATTTGAGTTTTCCTAATCAAAAATTATATAAAAATGTATTTTAAAAGGCCAATCTCCTAGAGATGGGGGTTGGTCAATTATCACCAATTCCTAAGGAATTATAGGTAGTTGTCAAGTTAAATAATAATTAATTAGTGACCCATTTTCTAGATGCATAACATACCTTGTTTTATGTTTTAAATAATGTAATTTATTTTTATACATGTGAAGGTGATATGGATGCTTAAATTTAATGAATGCTTGTTTGATAAGAGACTAATAAATGTTACAATATAAAATGGAAGGCATATTGTAGAGATTATGTTATTTTTATTGAGGATGAGAGTGGTTAGTGGAGTTGCCACCTAGCCTC
>CANXYI012034723.1:0-11590 GCA_948208565.1 Hura crepitans
TCTCTAATTCTCTCAACAATTTAGAGAAAAGAGCTCAAAGTGGGGAAATTCATCACTTTGATAAATAGTGACAAAAGTAGGTAAAAGGCCACAAATCGCATTTTTTAATTTTGATGTAAGTAGCTTAGGTTATTCTAAGAAATACCATAGTTTTAGATTTTAATTTGGAGCTCTAGATATTTTTCTAGAATTTTCCTAAGCTTTAAAAATCTATGTTAGGGTTTAGAAATTCAAGTGAGAGAAACCAAGCCAACCAAGCTCAAAGTGGTGGAGAAAAGGGTGTAAACACATGTTAGATATGTGGAATAACTCAAATTTATTATGTCATATGTGTATGTTTAGTTTTAAAGATGCACAGTTGTATGGAATTGTGAGTTTTTGGTTATATGTGTGTTAACTTGGCAAAATGGTCTTGTAATCATGAAATTGGCACTAAAATATTTTGTTTGGTATATTTATTTAGAAGAAATTGCATGTGTAAGTGTGTGTGCATGTTATGGCCGAATGGATGTAATATGGGGAATGGCAAGTGTGGTAAGGTATTTTGGTGCATGTTATGTGGAAATAGTGTGTTCATAAAGTGTAAAAGTTGTAAGGAAAAAGAGTTTAATTTAATACTTTATGTGACCTAAAAATTGTAACTAGTTTGGTTAGAAAATTGTGGATGGTAACTTAATATATATTATGTCATGGACTTGATATATGAATAATAGTGAAAAGGGCTGTTAAAAATGGGACTTAAATGGCTTAGGTAATGATAGGCACAAAAAGTCAAAATCACTAAATGAATAGTGTCAGTTGTGGAAATTAACCAAATGAAATATTTGCAACAATGGCAAAACGGTAATTATTTGTGTAAGTTAAGTCTAGAAAGATAAATTAAGGATAAAAATGTTAAGGGTTTATGTCTAAAATTATTAATGGCCCATGAGTTAGACGCTTACTAGATGGGTTGACCGATTAACTAGGGATAGAGCAGCTGCTAGGTAGTCGGTCCCCTAGGGCCCACTACTAGGTATTGGTTGTGGTGGGTGTAGCCGCCTAGGTTCTATCATGAACCACTGCACTACAAGTCATTATTGTCGATACTGAGGTTGGACCATGAACATGCCTTTAGTACCCACCACAGGTATTGATTGTATGATGCGGAGATGTTAGGATTAGTCCACAGACTGGTCCCTACTATCTGCTACAGGTCCTGAAATATTGGAAAGGAAGGTGCAGCTACCTAGGCCATAAAAGTGGGCCACTATATAGGACATATCTTGCTGTCCAATGTCTTAAAGTGTTGTCTGTCTTGTATGGGCCTATGATATAATAAATTGAACTAAATTAGTTGATACATCAGTGGAATAATAGATAACTAAACTGAAGTAATTACATTAATGAATTTATAGTAAGTTAGGATTTTTGGCAGTGTGTGGTACGTAGCATGTTGCATGCCTACATGAAATGACATAATATATTTGATTTATTCCACCATTAAGCTTTATACTTAGCGTGTCGGGGTTTCGATGGACAGGCTGAAGACAGAGAGCTAATCAGCATCAGACATCACCTTCAGTGTAGCTGATAAAGGGCCTTGGTATTTTTCTTTACTTTTTGAGTAATGTATATAGTAATGCACTCATGTACATAGATATTACGAGTTATAGGACACATGTATGCATGAATATATGTAACTAAAATTAGAGATAACTGGATATATAAACTAAATGTTTGTTTTGTATGTCTGTCTATTGATAGGTCCTCGACCATGTGTTCTGATAAATGAATGTATATGTGGTGAAAATGACTATGATTTAGAGGACCAGAGGGTCTAGAAGGGAAAAGACTGGTTGAATGTTATGATTAGAAGTGTTTTCTGTATAGGTGAATATGGAGTTAGGTAATAGGGCAGCTGTTATGCTGCCCGATTTTTTATAGTTGTTTGATAATGCCTAGTAGGGGTTGTAATGATTTAAAATAGATAGTAATAAGAGAATAAATGCTCAAATTTGCCTTAAAGGCATGTATGGTTAAATAAGGTCAAAAGTAGTAAAGGTTAAAATGAAAGGCCTTTGGGGAAATCCTAGGATGGGTGACCTCAGCGGGAAGTAGCACACCTTACTTATTTCAAGTAGAAAATGGGTAGGAGGTGTTACACTTAGTGGTATCAGAGTAGGTTTAGGAGATCCTAAGCATCATATAAATGAGTGCATTAGTCTAGGATGTCAATTAGAGTTAAGCTACACTGTTTGATGTTGACTAATTGTTTTGTTTCAATTAAAATATGATGAGTGAATGGACACCCCAGGATAGAGATGAGGAGGTGGTGGGTTATGCTCATATAATGATACATAGACCAAAGAGGAATGTTGCCACCCCTAAAGCCAGTGATGCTACTCGATAGTAGCCACCACCTCAGCCATAGCCAGCACCTAGGGAATAGGCATCACTAGTGTTGCTGCAGCAAATTGTTAACCTATTGAGGTAGATTGCAGCACCTGCTCTAATACTAGCCCCAGAACCAGTGGTGATTACTACTCCACCTCCACTAGCTCCTTTAGCACCATAGAAGAGTTATTTAGAGAGGATCAAAAAGTTAGGAGCCATGGACTTTTCGGGAGCGAGAGAAGACGATACGGCTAAGGCAGAATATTGGCTAGAAAGGACCACTCGAATTTTAGAGGAGTTGGACTATCTAGAATCTGATTATGTGAGGTGTGATGCATCACTGTTGCAGAAGGAGGCCTACCATTGGTGGAATAGACTAAAGAGAGGGAAGATTACTGAGGAACTGACATAGACGTAATTTGAGACAAAATTTAAGAAGAGATATGTACTAGACTCCTATGTTGACAAGAAGAGATTGGAGTTCTTTGATCTCAAGCAGGGCAAAAAATTAGTGTTTGAGTATGAAAAAGAGTTTGATCACTTGAGTCAGTATGCAGTGGAATTCCTTCCCAATGATGAGGAAAAATGTAAGAGATTCAAGAGGGGTCTGAATGTGGAGATTCAGATGTAGCTTATGATTGCAGAGATTCGAGATTTTTCAAAAATGGTTGTTATGGCCTATAGGATGGAGGAAACAAGGTAAAAGAAGTGGGATCTATTCTAGTGGAAGAGGCTATTTACTGTGGACTATATGACCTCAGCTCCCAGAGGGAGCAAAAGATAGAGGGATTATTAACTAGGTTAGCAATCATAGAGACAACAGGGGTAGCAGTCACAGAGGCAGCCTACTTCATAAAGAACTGGCTAGGGTTATTCTATTAAACCTCGATCATCTCCATCACAGCAATCCTCCAGTGCTCCTATATCTACTGCCAGGAGTGTAACACCTTTGTGCGAGACCTACCAGAAGCAACATTGGGGTCAATGTCAGCTCAAAACATAAGGGTGCTTTATTTATGGGTCACGGGACTATTGGAGGAGGGAATACCCACAGAAGCCTATAGAGGGTAATCAGACATACGATTCAATTGTAGCTACAGCGAGGAGACCACCACGACCACCTAAATAGGAGCAAGCTACCACTAGCCATAGGGGTAGATCAGAAACTAGAGCTCTAGGACTGCAGTATGCCATTTGTGGCTGTGAAGAAATAGGAGCTCCTAATGTCATAGTTGGTACATTTTCTTTACATGATGCTTCTGTACTAGCTTTGGTAGATCAAGGATCTACACATTCATATATATGCACAACATAAGTAATAGATAGAGGCTTGGAACCTAAACACATAGATCTAGATATTCAAGTAAGCAACCTAATAGGTTAGAGTGTGACAGTGAACACTGTATATAGACACTATCCTTTGATAATTTAGGGTCAAATATTCCAAACAGACTTGATGGAGCTACCTTTCCATGTGTTCGATGTCATATTGGGGATGGATTGGCTATCAAAGCATAAGGCAATGATTGACTGTAAGAAGAAAAGGTTAAGTCTTTGGACTTCAAACGGGTGAGAGGTGATAGTTGTGGGAAACAAAGATTCCTTGTATAATGTGATTTCTACTATGATAGCCAGGAGAATCATTAGGAAGGGATATGAAGCTTTTCTAGCTGTAGTAGTAGACATCAATGTCCAGACCCCAAGTTTAGATCGGATACCTATTGTATCTGAGTTCCCTAACATGTTTCCAGATGAGCTACTAGGATTGCCACCACATCGGGAGTTAGACTTTGAAATTGAAGTCTACCCTGGTGTAAACCTTGTATCAATGACTCTTTGTAGAATGGCACTAGCAGAATTAAAAGAACTAAAGGTACAATTGCAAGAATTATTAGATAAGGGCTTCATCAGGCCTAGTGTGTCTCCTTGGGGAGCTCTATTATTGTTCGTAAAGAAAAAGGATGGATCCTTATAGTTATGTATCGATTATAGGCAACTGAACAGAGTAACAGTTAAGAATAAGTACCTATTGCCTAGAATCGATGACCTCTTTGATCAATTACGGGGTGCCAATGTTTTCTCTAAGATTGATTTGAGATCAAAGTACCACCAATTGCAAATCAAAGAGAGTGATATCCCTAAGATAGCCTTCAGAACTTGATATAGGCATTATGAGTTCTTAGTGCTGCCATTTAGGCTCACTAATGCCCCAGCAACATTTATGGATCTGATGAATAGGGTATTCAAGCCATATTTAGACTAGTTTATTGTGGTGTTTATAGATGAAATCCTGGTGTATTCTAAGACCTAAGAAGAACATAAATAGCACCTTCGAATAGTGCTCCAGACACTGAGAGAAAAATAATTGTATGCTAAGTTTAGTAAATGTGAGTTTTAGTTAGAAGAAGTGGCATTCTTGGGCCACATTGCATCAGCTGAAGGTATCAGGGTGGACTCGAGCAAGGTTAAAGCTGTATTAGAGTGGAATCCTCCTAGTAATGTGACTAAAATTTAAAGCTTCCTAGGATTGGCAGGGTATTATAGGAGATTTATGAAAGGTTTTTCAATGATTGTAGCCCTATTGACAAGATTAATCAGAAAAGATGTGAAATTCGAGTGAGATGACAAGTGTCAATCTAGTTTTGACAAGTTGAGGAGAATGCTGACAAAAGCTCCTATCTTAACACAACTAGAATAGGGTAAGGAGTTTGTAATCTATAGTGATGCCTTACATAATGGACTTAGATGCATGTTAATGCAAGAAGGAAAAGTGATTTCCTATGCATCCTAGCAACTGAAGCCACATGAAAGAAACTCTCCGATGCACGACTTAGAGTTAGCAACCATTGTGTTTGCATTGAAGGTGTGGAGGCATTATTTGTACGGGGAAAGGTGTTATATCTACATCGATCATAAAAGCTTAAAGTACTTACCTATATAGAAAGAACTGAGCTTGAGACAATGACGATGGATGGAATTGATCAAGGACTATGATTGATTGATTGATTATCATCCAGGAAAGGCAAATGTGGTTGCTGATGCTTTGAGCAAAAAGATGATAGCTACTTTGAAGTTGATGCATGCTCGATTGGAGTACACTGTAGAAGGTGCAGTATTGGCTGAATTACAAGTTAAGGCTGATTTTAAGCAGTAGGTGAAAAAGGCATAGATGAAAGATGCCCATTTAACGTAGTTAGTGGACAAAGCCAAAGAGGGAAAGGTAGTAGGGTTTAAATTAGTAGAGGATGGAAGTTTATACTACTGGAACAGACTATGTGTACCTAATATTGATGAACTAAGGTCACAGATTTTGAAAGAAGCTCATGAGGCTTTATACTCAATGCACCTAGGAAGCACAAAAATGTACCTTAAGTTGAAGCCTCATTACTAGTGGCCAGGAATGAAATGAGAAATAGTTGATTATGTAGCTAGATGTTTGACATGTCAATAGGTGAAAACAGAACACCAGGTTCCTTCGGGATTGCTACACCTAATTTCAATTCTAGAATAAAAGTGGAAGAAAATCACTATGGATTTTGTCATAGGATTGCCCATAACTAGAGGCAAATGTGATGCTATTTGGGTAATTATTGATAGATTGATGAAGACAACTCATTTTATACCTATACGAATAGACTACTCACTGGAGATTAGCCAAGTTATATATTAATGAGATTGTGGGGTTACATGGAATGCCAGTAGCCATAATATCATATCAGGACCCAAGATTTACTTCTAAATTTTGGAAGAAGTTATAAAAAGCCTTAGGTACTCGATTAACCTACAGTACAACATTCCACCCACAAACAGATGGTCAGTCTGAAAGAGTAATACATATGCTAGAAGATATGTTGAGAAGTTGTGTTATAGAGTTTAAAGGCAATTAGGATCAGTACATGGCACTGGCAAAATTTGTATACAATAACAACCACTAGGCTAGTTTAGGCATGGCACCATATGAAGCTTTGTATGGTTGCCGATGTAGAACTCCTCTTTCCTGGAGTGAAATGGGAGAAAATAAGATGGTTGGCTCTAATTTGATTCGTGATGCAGAGGAGAAAGTAAAAATCATCAAAGAGAGATTAAAAGCAGCTTCAGATAAATAGAAGTCTTATGTTGATTTGAAGAGAAGGGATATCGAGTAGATCAGCTACTAGGTAGTCAGTCCCCCTAGGGCCTACTACCAGGTATTGGCTATGGCGGGTGCAACTGCTTAGGTTCTATCATGAACCACTGCACTATAGGTCATTATTATAGATACTGAGGGTGGTCCATAGACATGCCTTCAGCACCTATCACATGTATTGATTGTATGATGCGCAGATGTTGGGATTAGTTTATAGACTGGTCCGTACTATCTATTCTAGGTCCTAAAATAATGGTAAGGAATATGCAGCTACCTAGGCCCTAAAAGTGGGCCACTACATAAGACATATCCTACTGTCCAGTGTCTTAAAGTGTGGTATATTTGGTATGGGCCTATGAAATAATAAATTGAACTAAATTAGTTGATACATCATCGAAATAACAAATAACTGAACTGAAGAAATTACATGAATGAATTTATAGTAAGTTAGGATTTTTGGTGGTGTGTGGCACATAGCATGTTGCATACCTGCATGAAGTGACATAATATATTTGATTTATTCCACCACTGAGTTTTATACTTAGCATGTCGGGGTTTCAATACGTAGGTTGTAGATAGAGAGCTGATCAATATTAAACATCACCTTTAGTGTAGCTGATAGAGGGCCTTGGTATTTTGCTTTTCTTTTTTAGCAATGTATTTAGTAATGCACTCATGTACATAGATAGTGTGGGTTATAGGACACATGTATGCATGAATGTATGTAACTAAAATTAGAGATAACTGGGTATATAAACTGAATGTTTGTTTGTATGTCTATACTCTGATGGGTCCTTGACCCTGTGTTTTGATAAATGAATGTATATGTGGTGAAAATGACTGTGATCTGGAGGAGTAGAGGGTCCAGAAGGGAAAAGACTGGTTGAATGTTATGATTAGAAGTGTTTTCTACACAGGATAAAGGGTTAGGTAACAGGGCAGCATAACATTTCATAGTTGTCTGATAACGCCTGGTAGGAGTTGTAATGATTTAAAATTGACAGTAATAAGAGAATAAATATTCAAATTTGGCTTAAAGGCATGTATGGTCAAATAAGGTCAAAAGTAGTAAAGGTTAAATGAAAGGCCTCTAGGAAAATCCTAGGATGGGTGACCTCAGTGGGAAGTAGCACGCCTTGCTTATTTCAAGTAGAAATGGGTAGGGGATGTTACACATACACTTAGATATGTAATCTTAGGCTCGAAGGCACTCATATCCTCAGATGTATATACTTCGGCTCAGAGGCTCTCACATCCTCAGATGTGTAAACAAACTTAGGCTTGTAGGCTCTCGTGCCTATCAGCACATAAATTAATGACTGATAAGTCTTATACCCAAAAGTATGCTAGTAGCCGCTATAAATCTTAGTTGATCAATCAACCTATCCAAACTAAGTTGTCTAACTATATAGGCATCATTAAACATGTCATTATATGCCATTTTAACCAATTTCACTTTTTATATTATTATATTACTTAAAATCACCATTGGCCTCATTTCACTTTTGCATGGCCTACATACATACACTGGGTCAACTTAGGCCTATTGATGTCCATTACACATGTAGGACTCATTTCCTAGATTTAATGGCATCAAAACATAACAACATATCATTATTTTGATCAAAACCCACATATGAATTCAAATAATCATTTCATGGCATTTTCTAATAATTATATTCAAATAATCAAACATTGCCTTATTATGCATTTATAATGTACATATCTTCATTATATGTCTAAAACCATTTTGAGCATATTAACATGTCTCATTTAATGCACATACGTTACTTTCTATTCAACAAAAATATTTATACACACAATAGCACACGTATCAGTTTGAGTAGGTATAATGTTGCACACTTAAGGATCAAGTCATTCAATGGCATTCTACAATACTTTACATCCATTACACATGTTCAAACTCATGCATAACCATATGCATACATTTCTAGGCTCACGGCACATAACCATGGCGTACTCGATTTTCAACCCATATAATGCATTTATAAGCTCAATATGAACATTCTTGCAATTTCATCACTCATAATCACACCAAACCATCACATATCATGCTTGTATAATGTCATTCATCATAAATTTCTACTTATAACATTTATTTCAATTTTGGGCATTTAATTACATTTATTACAATTATGGACATAAATGCACATAACACTTTTAATGCAATTTCCTAAAAATTAAGGTGATTACACTTACTAATTAAGGTTGTACGGGACACCCAAAGTTAGCCTAGGCCTTCTCCTTACCTCGAAAGGCTCGGGTTGATGTATCACCTATAAATATAAAAGGGTACAAAAATTGAAAATTAATATAAAATAACATAACAATTGAAAAAAATATTTCAAGCTTAGATATTAGCTCTACGACACCCTAGGATCCATGAAAAATAAAATTATTGAAAAAGAAAAACCCAAGTGTTGGGAGCTTACTATTCACCTCAGGAATCTTCTTGATTTTTCTCCCAAAATACTCCTCCATTCTAGATGATTTTGGGGTCTATGGACTTATCTCAAGACACTTTTCAAATCAGGTGTAAGCTTACAGAGTGGGTCACTTGGAGGAGGAAGAAATCAAAGGGAGAAAAAGAGGGAGAGGGGGACAATTTTTTGGTGGAGTGGAGGAGAGGGGTGGTGTGTTATAGTGTAAATGGGTGGAAATAAAATTTCCACTATTTATACCTTTTTTCAAAAATAATTTTTCCTTCTTTTGAAAAATTATTATAACCAATTGTAAAGTCAATTTTCCCCTATTTCTATCCCCAAAATTCCATCGATTCAAGCCCTAAATCCTCCCAAAATCTCGAGCGCAAAATGTGACAATAACCTAAAAAATTAATACATTTTATGTCTCAAAAATTAGGTAAAAATAGTTCCTAAACTCCAAAAATTCCAATTCTAAAGCCACTGGACTATTCAATATATTTAAGTATTAGGTTGTGTCATTGTTCAAACTTTGCCCAAAATTCTCTTATAATTAATACTCCCCATTGGTACACTTAGTGTGACTCGATTTTTAGGAAACACAATTCATCTTGGGGAGTATTATTCACGAGAGTTAAGATTTTTAGGTTGTTACATTTCTTCCTCTCTTAGAATAAATGTTGTCCTTGACATAACTAGTTCAAACAAATGTGGGTATTGTTCTCGCATTTGAGCTTCACTTTCCTAAGTAGCTTCTTCCATGTCGTGATGTCACCGTGAGAGTTTTGCCAATGACATAGTCTTGTTTCACAATTCTTTGACATCTCAGGCTATGTTTCACAATTCTTTGACATCTCAGGCTAGGATAACAACAAGTTCTTCTTTATATGATAAGTTCGATCTTATATCCACTTCATCAACTGTCAAAAGATATGAAGGGTCCGATCTATATCTTCTTAACATCGAGACATGAAATACATCATGAATCTACTACAACTCTTAAGGTAAAGCGAGCCTAGAGGCTAATGGACCTACATGCTGTGTGATCTTGTATGGTGTAATAACCCTCAGACACAACTTCCCTTTCTTACCGAACATCAACACCTTTTTTCCATAGAGATACCTTAAGAAAAACTTTATCACTAACTTTATATTCAATATCTTGTCTATTCAAATCCACGTAGGATTTTAGTCTATCTGAAATAGCCTTCAGTCTTTCTTTAATGATTTTCACTTTCTCTTTAGCATCCATAACCAAATCTGGCCACATAACCTTGTGTTCACTCAACTCACTCCAACATAAGGGAGTTTTACATTGTCTCCCATATAACACCTCAAAAGGAGCCATACTAAGACTTGCTTGTTAACTATTATTGTAAGTGAATTCTAATAATGACAAGTATCTATCCCAACTACCCTTAAGCTCTATGGCATATGCTCAAAGCATATCCTCATGTATTTGAATGATTCTCTCTGACTGACTATCCGTCTATGGATGAAAAGCTATGGTAAAACTGGGCCTAGTCCCTAAAGCATTCTGGAGCTTCCTCTAAAATCTCAATGTAAAATAAGGATATCTATCTAAAATAATGGAAGAAGGCACTACATGAAGCCTAACTATCTCATCAATATATAGTTCTGCCAACCTCTACATAAAGTAATCATTTCTCATTGGAATGAAATAAGTAGATTTAGTCAATCTATCAACCACTATATAAATAGAATCATGCTTATTCCTGGTCATCGATAGTCCAATCACAAATTTATAGTAATTTGATCCCATTTCAATTCTGATATTGGTATGGGATGAAGCAAACCAGAAGAAATTGGTGTTTAGCCTTCACTTGTTGATAAGTAAGGCATCTAGTTGTATAATTAGCTACGTTTCTCTTCATGCCTGGCCACCAATAAGCCATCTTCAAATCCTAGTACTTTTTTGTACTACCAAGATGCATAAAATATGGCATATTGTGTGCTTCTTGTAGAATCTACTATCTTAAATTCTCACTATCTAGCACACATAGGTGGTTATTATAGTACAAATAACCATCTTCCTTAATCATAAACTCAGTAGACTTCCCCTCTTGAATTGTATTTATGATACTCTAAAGTCTATGTTCACCTTTCTATGAATCCTTCACTATCTATATCGAGCTTAGTTTGACTTGCAACCCAGCCAATAGACCACTGTCATCTTATAGCTTCAAGTTAACATACATTGCTTTTAAAGTAGACATAAGCTTTTTACTTAAGGCACTCTGCAACTTTATTAGCTTTCGTAGGATGGTAGTCAATAAGGCAATCATAACCCTTGATTAACTCTATCCATCTCTTTTGCCTCAAGTTTAATTCTTTTTACATTGGTAGATATTTCAAACTCTTATGGTTAGTGAAAACATATCACTATTCTCAATATAAATAGTGCCTCTATATCTTTAGAGCAAACACAATGGCTATGAGCTCTAAATCATGTGTTGGGTAGTTTTTCTCATGAGGTTTTAACTATCAAAAAGCATAGGCAACAACCTTGCCATCTTACATAAGTACACATCCCAACCAATTCAGTGAGGCATCATTGTATACGATGAACTCTTTCCCTAACTCTGACTGAACTAAAATTAGAGTCTCTATCAACTTACTCTTG
>CANXYI012034753.1:0-14745 GCA_948208565.1 Hura crepitans
CACAGAATCTTTGTACTTGCTTTCTATCTTTCAATTCATGAGAGAATTGAGTAATTTTTTTAAGATATGACTTTCTAGCCATATTTTGCCTTTAGCAATCTAAATCCCTAAAAATTTTACTCTTACTTTAAACCATTTTAACTTTTTCTCAGATAGAATCATACCTTCTTTTCGAAAGATATCAATCACCTACTTAAGGTGACTTATGTGTTCTTCTTCATTGATACTAAAGGCTAACACATTGTCTATATAGACCATACAATATTTCTTTAATGCCTTAAAAGCATTATCCATTTTGCATTAAAATATGCCCAAGGCATTCTTCAATCTGAATGGCATTACTAACCATTCATACATTCCTTGAGGAGCGTTGAATGTTGTTAAGGGTATTGAATTCTCTTCTATCTATACCTACCAATGACCCTTTTTTAAGTCAAATTTAGAAAAAAAATGGAAGGTTTTTTAAGGCTTACCCTATCTATTACATCTCTTGCAGTGGGAATCTTATAACCATCATCTTTTGTAGCCTGATTTACCTGATGTTAGTCTATAACCATTCATGATTTTCCTCGCACCTGCTTTACATGGTTAATTATCATAAAGGCTAAACTACAACGTGGACTGACATTATCTCTAATCAACCCTTTTTCAAACAACTAAAAGAATTTGCATGTCTAATTCTTCAATCATCTCATCTGTGTATGTTATATTTCTAGCTCTGATGATTTTGTTAGGATCTTTTAGTTCTAATTTGGTTGTTATACCATTTAGAACCTATGATTTTAATGGATTATCACTAAAATCATCAACTAATTTAAATAGAAATTTATCCCACTTAGTTCCTACTAATTGGATACTTCTTATAATCAATCTTTTTATTAGACTCAGTGCTTTAAAATACAATTCTTCATACCAGATATCATTTAACTCCTGAAATTTAAAAAAATGTTCTACTCATGTCAAGCTAGCTCACATACTATAGAACCACAAAAAATAAATATTTGAACAAGATAAAATCCAAATTTTAATTAAATTTAAGGTTAAAAAGAATTGAGACTTGTGTTCTTGCACGAGATATATAAATTTCATCTTCCACTAAAGGAAAATTTTCTCTTTACCTTTTAAAAATGTATTTCCTAAAATGATATCAACATCAAATTCAAAGAATGCCAAAAGTTTATCAATAATAAACATTTTTCCTCATATGATAATAGGCACCTATTCTGTCTCATGTGTTACCACATGTCGCCTCCTACCATTCGTAGCACCACTGATTGGGGTAATGGGTGACACCATTCATTAGGCAATATATTAGATCTTGCTCTACAATTATACACCTTGTAATAATCAGTGCGTCTAATGAATAGTCATAGTAACTGAAAATTTTAAATGTAAACTCAATATATATGCTAAAACTTAACTTTTCAAGGCTAAAAGCCTTTTCTAATGCCACAAGAATAAGAGAAACCATTTTCCAAATTTCCTCAAAAGGGATAAAACATTGTTTATAGATTTTTTTAAATTTCTTTCACAACCTCAAGGATGAATACAGTTTACCTCATGGCTATTACATTTTCCTGCCTTTCATCATCACCTGCATAAATAGGTAGATTGAAATCCTTATAACCTATTATCCTCTTACTGCTTATAAACAATTGACCTTTCCCCTCTCTTAGAAGCTGCTTTTGACATTTCTAGTTCTTCTCTCTTAAAACTTATTCTTAACATTTTTGGTTTTACCCTAAGACTTTCCTCACTCACTCTGTTAAAGACTATTCTTCTGAGTATTTGTTATATAATTCTCACGTTCCTCACTGGTTCTTCTATATTTTTTCCTCTTTGGTTATCTAAAAAGAACCTATGGGTTTTGAATGCTCTATTGGTTCTGTAAGAACCCAACTTTTAGGCTAACTCGGTTCTACTAGGTTTACTTCTTTCGTATAAAATTGTTTGTAGTTATCCAACCTTTTTTCAAAAAATTCTATTATCTTAGAATCATTTCTCACTCTTGGATTGGTAGTATTTATTAGCCTAAACACTATCCTAGTATGATATACCGAATACTTAGCTTAGGAATTCATTCTATTCATTTTTTATGACTTAATCCTCAAGGTTAATGAATTACCCAAATACCTATCACTCAAGCCCATCAAGTAGTTTATATAGGTATGAAACCAAATTGGACCATTTTCTAAGTTAGTCTGCACATCTAATATCAGTTGGTTTTTAAATTCTCTCCATTACTTGTCAAAGATTACTACTATCATAAGGTTATCCGCTGGTAAATTGAACAAAGGTATTAGTCATTCTTGCACAAGACCTATGTGAATGTATTCATCCTTACCTTTAGCTTTACTAGCCATTTCCCTTATTTTGGTCAGATTGATTAAGGACACATCAAATGTTTCTAATTCTGTACCATAAACTTGAGTCATTGACTAAGATTGAGAGATATCTATAATTAATTTAAAGTTGAATGTGGACTTGCTATAGATATTATTAATGTCTACCTTAGAAAATTTCCATTCTAGGCAACTCCTAGAGGGGTCTTTGTACTGGAAGATTCTTCTTGCATCATAATATTATCCAAAAAGACTAACTCTTCTTCTAAGGCAGCTTCTACTTTATTCATCATGAATATTTAAGCTATCCATAAGTCAGATTCTTCTATGTCATTTTCATATTCAAACACTCCTTCATAGATTGAATCTATTTCAAATTCTATATCAAATAGTTCTTCCTCATCTATAGGCTCATACACTAAACTCTTATTTTTAAAGAAAATTTTTCTTAGGTTTTCTTTTCATTTATTCTTGTGAGGATAAGAATCAGCCTTATGACTACGCCATAAATCCAATAGCATGAATAACTGCTCAAAGGTTTTCCTTTAGGGCATTTGGGTTCTCTTCCATACTTTTTTGTGAAGGTTTTTATTCTATCCTTCTCCTTAAAGTTGGTCTTTCTCCTAATCAGGCCTGTGCAATTGGTCGATTCGATTCAGAATCGAACCGAACCGAACCGAAAGAACCAAAAATCGAATTTCTAAAATTTTCAGAATCGAATCGAATCAAAAATTGATTTTTTATAGAACTAAACCGAATTAACCAAAATTATATATTTTTTTTTATTTTTTATATATAAATCCCCAAAAACGGCACCGTTTTATATCAAAATGACATTGTTTTATATCAAAACGACGTCGTTTTAATAAGTTCGGTCGGTTTGATTCTTTCAATTTTTGCCCTCCAAGAACTGAACCGATTAAATTGAAATTACTGTATAGAACTGAACCAAAAAAATCGAACCGAAAAGACCAAATTGTCAAAATTTCGGTTCGATTTTTGGTTCCGATTCGGTTTTGCACAGGCCTACTCCTAATAAACTAAAAGGTTTATTCGACCTTTTCCTATTATCTTTTCTTCTTCTTGATATTCTTCTTTTTGTCTATCCTTTAAATTTTTTCTTAGAAGAATATTCGATTCTCAATTGATTGTGATGTCCAGATGGACAATGATACCTTTCTGGGATATACTCAATTTGAGACCAACAACTCTTATTTAAATAAGGAAGACATTTTACATCTTGTTTTACTTATAACTTTTTACACACCTTTCTTATAGCATATTTCACTGCCTGTATCTTTCCTCCTAGACCATCTACCACTTTGTCTTTATTTAGGAGTAGTTGATAGGTTTTTGGCCACTTTAGGCCATAGTTCTAGAAGCTTAGAAAAAAAATTCTCACATGGAATTTTGAGTTGCAAAATCGAGATTGTAATAATATTTTTAGAATTCACATGTATAATTCTCAAAATAACAGATGTCACATATTTGCATTTTCATCAAAGCCACTAGAACTTGCTCTTCCTTTGGGGATTCTATTGATAATGAGAACCTACAAAATTCTCTTTTCAAAGCATCCACCACTATAGCAATCACATCATCCATTAGCAATTCTTATCATTTCATCTGTTATTTTGTCATTTTTTGCTAACATAGTCCAATACTTCTGCGCATTTCTTATCATGGTGGATTTGCAAAGTTTGTAGACTTATTTTGGGGTAAAGTTTCATGACTTTACTACAAACCTAATTATAGTAAGCCACTTATTTATTCTCTTAAACATTTTCTTTTTACAATTTAAATTAAGAAAAGTTGCAAATCTTATCACTACTTTCAAAAAGTTTTTTTTAGGTATGAATTCCTTTTTTATCCTATGAGGATAGCTGGATTAGTATAAAGTCCTTTTCTTAGCTAGAAGCTCATTAAAAGTTTTATCATCTATGTGTATTGAAACTTCATCTACCTAACTTAAACATTTTCTAAGGTCTTAAGCCAAAGTGGAATTGTCCAAATTGGCAGCTTTCTTTTCATGATCTAAAATAAAAGGAACCATTTTTACTTTTCTTATCTACACCATTTTTTCTGGATCCTCTTTTCTAGATTTCTTGAGTTTTTTCAATATAAGTTCTCTTTCTATTGTATCAAGTCTTTTATTGACCAATTTTCTTACCTCACTTGTTAGAGCCTATCTAGCTTCTAATGTGCTTTCAACATTCTCTATGGCATGATAATGCCCAATGAGCCTATTTACCTCATCTTCCAAAATTTTTAATGGTGATAACCCTGATTGGTTTGTCCCCCCATTTTTTATAAGTATTTTTCAAGAATCGTCATATTCTTCAAGGCTTTTTTATCCTTTTAGAGATCTAGATTTAATGACACTCACCTAATTTTGGGTCAACCTAAATATTAGGGACTAAATAGATATACAAAATAAAGTTTAAGGACCATGCATGCAATTTTCATGCTTTTAATGACAATAGCTAGTGCCAAAGATTTTTCAGATATTATTCTCAAAGATAAAGGAGTTTGAGATACAAATTGAAGTTTAGGGACTAGTTAGATATATGCTAAAAGTTTGGTGGCTATGGGTGAAAATTACTTTCATAGTAGTGCTTTCATTAAAATAATAATTCGATTTAAAAATAACAATCTCGAGTTTTGCAAAAATAATTAAAATAATGTACACAATCAAGTAAGAGTGTATTCTTGCAAGTATTAATCTTTTTATTATATCATCTATTGCTTGAAGGGTATAACATATTTGATCTGTCAAAATGGAAGAAGTGGCTTAATTAAAAAAATGATAGCTAAACTCTTACACTCTGCTTGGATGGTTATTTTGCATGGGTTTATAATAGATAATATGGTGCAGTATGATTTTATAATGTACTGTGTGAAATGACATCTAAGACAATAGTATGATTTTATAATGTTTTTGGCTATCTTATATTATAAAATAAATATAGCAATATATCAATGTACCATTTCTTCATAAAAATTAGTGCAACAAAATACTAAATTTATTAATAACTTAAAATACATTATAATTTTCTCTTATTAGTCATTATTTATATTTTTAAATTTCTTTAAACATTTAAATATTTAATATTTAAAAGATAAAAAATAAATAATAAAAATAATAAATGTAAACTAATATGGTTATATATATAATGAGGAGTCTTTATATATATATGAAAAAAAAGGAGTAGTATGGTGTTTTGATAAATTTATTAAGGGTATTTTGAGAAATAAAAAACTAAACCTATAGAAATAGATCGAATCGGTGTGTTTCTATAAAGGCTTTTTCTCCGTTCCAACTCCCTTCTTCTCCTTCCCATCTAACACCAAGCAATCCAATGGAATCAAAAAACCAATCAAAGCAAATATAAGATTTCATAGTGGAAACCAACACGACACCACCTGCCACCACCATCTAAATAGATTGTTAACTGTTAAATAATAAACACTGACTTTTTAGATTTGATTCTATAATTGTTTCAACTTTGCTAAAAGAACCCCAATATTTGAATAGTTTGTCAAGAACATTAATTATATGGGTTTTAGCACTTTGAGCCTATTCATTAAAGTCCAATTTCATTACAAGACATTCTCCTTTATTTCACCTATTATATTTATTTTTTAAGAAAATTACAAAGTATACACCATTTTTAATTTTACTTTTTAAAAATCTACCATAAAACTTTTATTTTTCAATCATACTCTTTTTTAAGTTTCAAATTTAAAAAAAATACACCAAACGTCATATTCTTTCTTGTTTCTGAAGTTACTTCTTCACACTTTAAGTTTGGAAACTAGCTTTGTAGTTAAAATCTATTAGACAAAGAAAAAGAATGAAATGGGTGCATGTTTGGATTGGTCAAAAATGGTTTCATTAAGTAGTGGTTGGTACTTTGACAATGCATAGCACATTGGTTCACAAATCAAACAAGGACAAGATTATAGTACTTGATTCTCACAAACCTCTTAATGCTAATAGTGAAAGTGGTAATAGGTCTTTTTTCCTCTCCTCAATACTTGAATTTGCATATTGTGTTTGCTTTTTTGTTCATTTTTTATTTAATATTGATTTTTATAGTCTTATTTTGATGAGTATATTAAAAAGAATGTGCCTTATAATGGCGGCTACTGCCAATTTCACTCGAGGAGAACTCGCCACTTCTCTCCAAAAGGTATCTTTTATTATTTTATATACATTAGTTGATTTCTATTATGCTATTCATTAAGATTTTTGTAGTTTTAGGGGGCTTACAATGGTGTGAATGATTTTGGTTTTGAAATGTTTTTGTGTGCAACTTTTAATTACTAGTTGCAAATGTTTTAGAATTAAATGATATGGCTATGATTGTAATATGAGAACTTTTTATCATCATATCCAATTTTTGTTGATTTTTGCATAAAACTTTTGATAATATAAAAAGTGTTTTCATATTTGGCATTTTATAGAATGCAATACCATTTAATTGAGATGTTTTAGGAATTTATGAGATAAAGATTTAACTATGAATTTTTTTTAGCAATTAAACTTGTATTATATAAAGGAATGAACCACTTTACCAATTTATATAAATTTTTTTGCAAATCCTCAATGATAGGTAAAGAGTATAAAGAATGTAAAGGTTACAATAACATTTTGAAATGAGCAAATCAAATCACGTGACATGATTATCATATCATTTTTTTCTCAGTTTATTATAGCATTATCTAATTTGTTTTGACTTCTTATGCATACTGTAATGATATATCCTGTAAAAGTGGTATGAGTGACTTTTAATGCTTGTAATTTAGAGTGGAACAATTGAGCAGTTTCAGTAATTAGTTTAGTCTATCTTATTAACAAAATTGAAAAGTAAGAAAGCCTTAAATTTCAACTTGTCCAGCAATAAATAATTAGATTTTCAAATCAAGCATTAAATATAAAGAGTGAGTGAACAAGTTGGAAAGGAAATTGTATACTTGGCTTTTAACATTGTTAAACTTAACTAGGCTTTTTTTTTATTATTTCAAGTTCATGTTTAATGAAGAATAAGGCATTTAACAAAGAACAAGGCATTCAAATTTAAATCAAGAAAATTGCTAATTATTGTTTATTCCTCCCCTTTATCTATATTTGGTCTGCAAATAGTTAGCCAATGAAGGAAGATGTAAGTTACATTTCTATTCTCAAATTCTCATTAATTTCATTTTCATCTTATTTTTCTATGCATAAATCTTTTTTAAGGTGTAAATAACCACTAAATTCTCTCACTTTAGTTGATGGCTGAAGTATATAGCTGCTAGTTTAGATAGAATTTTTCTTGTGGTAGTTCTAATAATTTTTAGGTATTTGTTAACAAGTTTAGTTTTTGCCTTGTTCTTTTAAGCAGGATAACTTAATTGGCTAATATTTGGTGGTTGCAATACTTACATGTGGTGTTTTTTTGTTGTTGAATTAACTAAGGATAGATTATGAAGTTTATGGCATGAGGAATCTTTTGTTACATAATTCTTTGCACTTTTAATTCTAGTACCACAAAATTGTCTACTTATTTGTAATGTCGTCTTTCTCTATTTGTCTTAGTTTGGTCTACATTGTTTTCTTATTTTCTTATCTGTAACACTATAAGGTACTAAAAATAAAGAGGAGTTCAATATAAGTCATCTTTCAATACTCATGATGAGTGTCAAGAATAACACCCAAGTAATTTAAGTGCATGGTCTTCAATTTTTTGTACTAGCAACCATATGCTAGTAAATGCATGTTAGATATATGTTTGAATTCTTTTGCCCTATAAAGGTTTTGATTAAAATTTGATTTGCCATTTTATACTTAATAGGTGATCATTAATTGCGACAGAAATTAAAAAAACTCCTTGAACGTGTTAGGACTTTTGACCGGCATTGCAACATGGTACTTGAGAATGTCAAAGAGATATGGACTGAGGTTTGTATTGTTTATGGACATGCTCTATTCATTGGTTACTACAGTTTCTTTCTTATTGGTAGTAAATATGTTTATTCACTTATTTAGGTACCAAAGACTGGAAAAAGCAAGAAGAAGGATATGCTAGTTGACAAGGACAAGTTCATCACCAAAACGTTTCTTCATGGAGATTCTACAATCATTGTTCTTTGGAATTGCAAGTGATCAAGCTGCTTTTGAAATTGATAGAAGTTGTGGCCAGTTTTATATTGTCGTTACAATAAGTGTGCTAGTGTTGTTATTACTATCAAAGCAAAACCCACACTTGGCTTTAGGAGCCTTAAGGAATACATTTTAGAAAATCATATTTTTTTTATAAAATCACTCATGCTCTGTATGTTTAGCTATATTTTAATGACATAGAACCTGTATTAGTATCTTAAAAAAGTGATTATCCCTTTTCTTAGCTTTTCTTTCAAACTAGCCAAGATGAAGATTATTTAGAACTAAAATATCTTTGTGATCCCCATGTGAATTTGTGGTCTAGTTTAAATGGATCTTGTTCTCCCTATTCAAGGATCGCAAATTAATGAATTGTGAAATTTATAGATTTATAGTCGAGGATGTAATTTTTGTGATTTTTAGATGTGAAAAATGTGATCATTCTGGCGAGAGCATTAGTGTCACTCTCATGTGGGGGTTGATCATATACCAATATCATGGAGTTACTTGAGAAGGCATAGGAATTTGTCAAAGAGAAAAAATGTTCAAAAGTTGTGGATCCATATTTTAGTTACAACATGAGTTTTTTTTAATTATGTTATTTATATTAATGTATGAAATGAAGTTGTGATAGACTGCTTTAAACAAATGTATTGGCAAATCAGTGATTGACACTTCTTAACAAACTAATAGATGTAAGACATTACATATTGATAAATAGGATGGTCCAAATAAAGATAATAGATGAAGACACATGCTTCTGCTCTAAAATATTAGATTAAAAAGTCTAATTCGAACAATAAAGTTTGATCATCAAATATCTTTATTGTAGCATAGTCATCTATTACAACATACTTGATATCTAATATTATTGTTTATACATTAATCATCAATTTATTTGATATTTTACTAAAAGATGTTCAAAGTTGCAATATTTTAGAATTAATACTCCATTAAATTTAAAATTCTTAAATTTTTCATCAATACATTATCCTTTATAATGAATGAAAATAGGTATACTATCCATCAATATTAATAAATGATAAAAATAAAAAATTTGCAGTTAATAATCAGTTAAATAAATAATTTAACAACATAAATTAAACAAACAATACATAAAAATAAAAATTTAATAGCATTATTTTATAATTAAAATGGATTTCCATAATCATTATGTTATAGCAAATACTAAATTTTATAAATTACAATGAATTTTAGAAGACTTATAGTATACCCAGGTATATAAATATACATGGTCATATACCAAAGTTTAAAGTCTTTTGGATAATGTTATATCAAGGTATATTATAACGGTTTACCCTATTATATTAATTTTCAACATCTTTTGAAGAATGGTATAATACAATATAATAAGCCATTATACCCTGTTATACCAATATTTAGTATTTTCTGAAAATTGGTATAATATGGTATAACAGCCCATTTTACCCTGTTATACTAATTTTTAGCGTCTTCTAGACAATGATATAACACAATATAAAAGCCCATTATACCCTATTATACCAATTTGCAATGCCTTCTAAAGAATAATGTAACACGGTATAAGAGCCTAATATACCAATTTGCAGCGTCTTCTGAAAAATAATATACCATGTTATACCAATTTGCAACGACTTATGAAAAATGATATAATAAAATATAAAAGTTCATTATATCATGTTATACAAATTTCCAACCACTTCTAGAAATTGATATAACAGTTCGTTATACCAATTTTCAGCGACTTCTATAATAGGATATAATAGTCCATTATACCAATTTCTATATTATTTTACACTATTATTGAAATTTAAATAAATACTTAATGTGCATTAATATATAACAAGATTTTTCCACTGTAATAAAGTATTTAAAACAATTCGACTCGTATGAAAATTAAAAAATCAATTAAAGTATAATTTAATTAGTCGAATCATACCTATATTTTGACCGATCGTCACTGCTTTGCAAATGAATTTTCTTCGATATAATAAAGTTTATATTCTAAATTTTAATTTTTTTCAATTTCAAACTAATAAGAGAGGATTAATTAATTGCGCATAAAAAGTTAGATGAGAACCCAATATAAACAATAATTTTTTGATAGATCATTTTTAGAGGAGAAGGGTTGTGAAGGTAATGAAAAGTAAGTGAAGGGAAGAGAAATGGATTAACATGGTGTATTTTTTATAATAAAATAATTTTGATGTATTATTAAAATTTAATTCTCTGATTAAATAATTTATATATAAGCCCCAATAAAATTTTCATTCAAAGAAAATCATTTTTGCCTATTTTAGTAAACTTAAGAATGATTTCCACTTCATAAAAAAAAGAGTAATTTTCAACTAAAAAAAGTCGAAAATAAAATTGCTCAATTTCGTAAAATTCGAAAACAGAAAATGCCTTTTATTCTTGAGATGAATGCTACTATTTTATGGAGGTTTGATTAAAATTAAGTAAGGTATTGCACAAAAATGATCGATAATATTATGCTACCACTCAAAAACCTTTTTTTTAAGGAAAAAAAAAAAGAATAAAACCCAAAATTAATTCAACTAGAATTTCAATCTGTGGTTTTTTTTTTTTTTTGGGTTGAATATTATATGACCTTAATCATAATATTAGCAAATTCCGTATTTGAAGAAGTATGAAAACTTAGAACCCGAATAAATGAATTCTAACTCTTTTTTTAAAATAAATAAATAAAAGAGTTGGGAAACAACTCTTTCAGTGGGCTTATTGACTGGTCCGGGCTTTAATTTAAGCGAACCCAATAACAGAAGAGCGTCGACGTAGCCCAAACAATGAAAATGTTTATACCCAACGCCACCGACCACGTTGAGAGTTCGTACATCTCCTTTTATTTATTTCTTTTTATAGAGGCTTAAACATATATGCATTAATTAAAGAATTAAATTTAAATAATATATTAAAATTATTTTTTTAAATTTACGTCAAATTTATCTCTTTTTTCCTTCCATTCTCTTCTTTTCCCTTCTCTTCACATCTCTTCTCCTTTAAAAGCATCTCTTTTATATTAATCATTCTTTTATTTTCTTTTTTTATTATATCTTTTAAAATGCTCCATTAACAAATCATTATTTTTTTATCTAACTTTTTAAATACAATTAATCAAACATCTCTCGTATAGATTGCAATTGAAAAAAAATCAATATCTAAAAAATAAAGTATTATGCTCAAGAAAATACATTTGCAATATATTATGAATCGGTTGAAAAATAGGTACTATTTGCTGAATTAAATTATATTTTGATTAATTTTTTTATTTTTATGTGACTTTAATTGAATTAAATACTTTATTAAAGTTAAAGAAATGATAAGATATTAACACACATAGTGTATGTTTAAATGTTAAGACTAGTGCATAATAATATGAAATTTGATATAACAAGATCTACCATTATGTTATACCTTGTTACATTATCATGCAAAAAATTTTAGAAAATGGTATAACAATGTATTTGAAATTGAAAAATAATATACCATTATGTAGAAAAATAGTATATATTGTTATACCATTATGCAGAAATAGCAAAATAAGATTTGATGTATATTTAAAATTGAAAATTTTAAAAAAAAAGTAATTGAAATTCAAAAATGTTATGATAGATTTTTGAAAATTAGAGTTAAAACTAATACATATCATGTAATTTTCTCTTTTTTATATCATTTAATGTTTAAAATTCATTTATTCGATTAATTTGGATTCATACCAAATAGACTTATGAGTAGGTGAAGCGCTCCTTACAAAGTATTTAAGAATGATTTATTTCAAGAATTCGAACTCAAAATCTCTAATTAAGTGAGAAGAGACATTGTATCATTTAATTTCATCTTTTACCCTTTGTTTGGATCATTATTTTATAACATAATGCATCATATTGTATTGTACTACTTATAACAATATTTGTTTTTATTGTTACTTTTAGTATATTATATTATATTGTTACGATTCATTGTTATGTAATGATGAAAATCGACTTTTTATGTAATGATCAATTTGGTATGATAATTAGAACATTTGAGAGATGGGTCGAAATTAAACTCTTAACAAAAAAAAGAAAATAATCAAATTTTCAACCATTTAACAACAAATAGTGCCTATTACACTTCATGTCAATTAGCTATAAAGAGTCAAAAAGTGGATGAAAATATACTTTACAACAATATTATTAAAATTAGACTAACTAGTCAAATCAGTTCAGTCATAAACTGACAACTGATCTGATCTGTTGATATAAAAATTATATGTCAATACTTTAAAAAAAATTTGATGTAATCTTACATGAAGTATGTTGTATAGCTTAAATTGTTTAATTTACTCTCATATTTCACTTTTTATTTTTTTACTTTTTTACTAATAAATTTATATATTAATAAAAGAAGAGTGTTAAATATTTTCTTCTAATTAATTTTTTTTTTTTACATTATTCACTATCCGCATGAAATGTGTCCTTTTTTTTTAATTTAGAATTATATGTACAAACTTACTTGATCACTTATTACACAAGAAATAGAGAAGATAGAGAAATTACTACAGATAAGGTATTTAGTAATTCTCTTAATATAAATTACTTGAAATTAAATGTTTATAAATAAAATTTTGATAATAAATTGATTTTTTAAATATATTTTTACTTTTATATAATGTTATCTATTATATATTTTTAAATTTTTATAAATAATTATATTTTTTTTTAAATATTCGATCAATCCAATTAACTTTAATCTAATCAATTTAATTGTGATTCAATTAATTTTTTAATTTTTTATCAGTTCGATTTTAAAAATATTACTTTACAAACGCTACGCGGGTCCAAAGGAATACGCATGGATAATGCGTTAAAGCACAATTCTTAACACCCAATAATTCTTGTACGGGTTTGAAATCGGTGCTATATTATTATCAACTTGCAATGAATTGAATTTTGCTATCTCATGAGACGTTTCAACGGTAGGTAGATTTAGTTTTAAAGAAAAAAATTTAAATTCAATTTTCTCTGTTTTTTTATTAAAGAAAAATCGAATTTTGGGAGAAATTTTTTTCCCTTCAAGTCCACCCTTGAAGTTGATTTCAATTAGGGGTGTGCATCGATCGGTTCGGTCGGTTCGGTTTGAAAATAGGCAGAAACCGAATAGATCGAACTGTGTATGGATAAAAACCGAACCGACCGAACTCAATATGAAAACCCGAACCGAACCGACCGAATTATTGTACACACCGAACCGAACCAACCGAAATAACCGAAGTTTTTATATTTTTTATTTTTTTTTCATAAAAATATCAAAAATACGTCGTTTTAGGATAAAATTATGTAATTTTAAACGTCCAAAACGACGTCGTTTTGATAGTTCGGTCGGTTCGGTTTTATTCGGTTTTTCACTATCAAAACTGAAACCGAACCAAAAAAACCGAAATTTTTTTAAAAACCGAACCGAATAAACCGAAAATCGAATAAATCAAAACCAAATAAACCGAAATAACCATCGATTCGGTTCGGTTTTGCACACCCCTAATTTCAATTCCTACATTTAACAACAAAAATAAATAAATAAAAGGAGATTAACCAAAACATGAAACAATAATCAAATAAAATAAAAGGCAACAATTAAATTAATTTTTAATTAAAAGAGAAGGTATTAAATTGCTCATATCATTTATCAAAACATGTTATTTTATCCTTTATCAAGTTTTTTAAGTTTTATCCAAAATTATCTTTCAAGTTTTAAAAATAATGTTATTATATACTTTTTTATAACTCTATTAGAGAAGATTTAACGGTACTAATATGTACGCTAAATTGACAACATAATTGACACCTTGCACATGCGTTCTAAGATTATATTTTACTTTTAAAATTTTGAAAAAAAAATGCTATTTGCCTCTCAATTTTTTTTATATTTATACAAAAATATCAAAATCACAATTTATTAAATTTATTAAATTTATTTTCATAAATAATATGAGCACTTGAATAGCATTTTGATAATTTAATATTTTATTTTATAAATAATATTTATTTTAATAAAAATTTTCATAACTTTAAATTAAATATTTTACACATTGAATTTGATAAATGACATTTATTCTGAAAGATTTTAACTTAGTATCGAAATTTATTTAAAATTTAAATAGAATATTTTAAAACATATTACATATTGTTTATTCAACTTTTTTCTCAAATATTCACGTAAGATAACTTTTATATAAATTATTTAAATTTTAGCGAAATA
>CANXYI012034813.1:0-10228 GCA_948208565.1 Hura crepitans
AACGGCTGTACCAGGACACTATCCCAAAAATGAATAGTAACTTACACATCAAAACAACACTTCTATAATCATTTTCAATTAATTCCTAACTTCTGTGATCCTATGATCTCTCCAACATCACACAGTAACACAACATATCAATCTCAACCTCAAGAAGAGATATCATACAACAAAAATAATTTAAATCAACTTTAAAACGGATTACAAATCGTAGAATCTAAAAATATTATAGTATATACAGTTTAGGCCCATTTTCCCCTTAATACATCATATGATCAATCGCACGGACATCAAAATTAAAAATCGATCACATATAATGACTTTTGGGCACCCAAGCAACATAGAAAAATATCAAGATTAGAAAATTCTTACTCAAATCAAAGTTAGTCACTATTCATTGAGCCTAAAACCAAGCAAAATCCTTTGGTTTTCTTTGAATTTTTTGCTCAGAATAAACTTTAGTGATCGTAAAGGCATTTATCTATCGGTTAAATGGAAGAAATTAAGGCTAAAATAGAGGAAGAGAAGTTAACAATGAAGGGGAAACTCCATTGTTGTCGTCAACTAAGGGAGGAGAGGAAAATGTGAGGTTTGACCAAAAAAAAAAAATTGACCTATATATACTTTTTGGAAAAAAAAAGATTTTATTTCCATTTTTCTCCTCTCTTTTTTGTCCTATTTTCCTTTTCTTTAACCTTATTTTAATTTCAATTAACATGCAAAAATTTAATTAATTTAGGCCTCACAAACCTCTAAAATCCAAAGCTTGAAAAATGAGAAAAATTAAATTAAAATGCCACTTTTTATATTACTTGATTTTCGCAAAAATACTTTTCGATATCTAAAAATTTAAATTCTAGCGTCAACAGGCTAATTAGAATTTTTAAGTATCAGGTTGTATTAATCTTGGAAAATTCTGAGCAACTTTTGAATATTTACGATTCAGTTAAAATTAGGTCACTATTCATGTGACGTTGCCGTAAAATTTAACTGTCATTTTTAACTACATAACGATCTCATTTTAACTTCAAATTTCACTCATAATTATATTATAGTTAATACTTTCATTCAGTAGAATTAGTGCCTCCGGCCTCAAGAAAATAATATTCACATCTTGGGAAGTACTATTCATAACACTGGAATTTTTTAGGCATTATACTAGCTATGAGGATCCATTAGGGATAAAAGGAAAAAATGATAAAAAAAAGCAAAGCAATCAAGTCTACCAATAAAAGAGAACAATTGACAAACAACAAACAAGTTAGGTTTTTCAAAATTTTTATCCTTTAATAGTTAAGTTATGGGATAATTAGGAATTCTTGTCCATTAGGGTTTATCTAGTGGTTTAAATAATAAATTATTCCTATTGATTTATTAGGGCTCTTATATAGTAAAAAACAATCGATTTAATTAATTACAAAATTTACTTAATTTACATATTCAAAATCCAAAATTGATGATAAAGTGGAGATTGTTAAGCATTACAATGGTGATATGGGTGAATGGGCATACCATAGATGATAGGTGTCAAGATTACCAAAAATGAATCCTTACTTTCTAAAATAAAATGATTTATATATAGGGTGAGCAAAGTCAATCCCACAAATATTGGCATTGATTAATTAAATCCTTTGAAAACAAATAAAAATTAATGGGGGTTGAAAATTTAAGAAAAAAATAAATCAAACAATTAAAATAAAAGCTATTGAATTAAAATTCAAACAAGATAAATAAACATCTAGTCAAAGGTGTAATATTAATTTCGATTCAATAGATTGATCACAGATGCAATGACATTTCCAAATCCTTTTCAATAAACCGGTTATAGTTGTTGAAGGCATTTCTAATAACCAATCTTTTCTTAAATATTAAATTAATTAAGAGATGCTCTATAATTAACCAATTATTAACAATCAATCTTAAAGACTCTTCTAAAATCAATTATTAATAGAATTAAGAAATAGAAAGACCTTATTCTAATCAATAATCTCAATTGCATAGATTATTGAATTAGTTAACATATCCCATAACATGATTAGAAAACCTCATATAATGAAATTATGTTATTTGCCATAAATATTAGCTCAATTAAATAATTAGTGATTTAATTTCACTAATGGCAATATATTATTCTATCAATTGAATAACCAGTCATATTTTTCACAATCAATAAGAATAATAATATCAAATAAAATAAAAGGAATATATAAATATGGAAAAGAATAAAGGAGAAAAGTAAAATTATTTATGGCAAGTTGAAAACTTCAATTAATCTTTGACTAAAATGAAAGAGCTAATTGTTCATGATCATGGAGCAAAATCACATAGAAATTCAGAATGACAGTTGTTGTTGTTGTTATCACAGAAAAAGATATTTATCTCCTTATATATGGAGGAAAACCCAAAGAAATAGAATCCTAAATTGAAAAGAAAAGGTTCAAATTCCTAAAATCATATATAGGAAACTCAAAAATCTTAAAATCCCCTAATTTTTGATATCCTAAAATATAAAGTCTCCTCGGTCATTTAAAGGAAAATCAAACTCGAAATCAGCTACCAAATTAAGAATCCAATTTTTTCAATCATTAGATTTGCATCTATTTATCATGACCAAGTCTTAACTCACAACACTAGGAAGAATTTTTCCTTTGCTCTAAAAAGTCTAATAGTCTTCAATTTTCCTATTCCAACATCACAAATAGAGAAAATAAATCAAAATTTATAATTTTTTGCATAAACAAACATAATAAATATAAAAAAATACACAAAAAATAAAATAAATAAGCAACTCAACAATGAATGTAAAGTTTCATGAATTTATAATTGTCATTAGGAGATAATATATTTTATTAGAATAAATAAAACTTTGAAGTCAATAGGTATATATGGGAATTTAAGGCATAAGTGGGGTAGCTTGGGTTATATTATAAAGATGGACTAAAGTTGTTAGAGAATGATGCTTCAATTTATAAGATATGCCTTTATGGGGCAAATGTTAGTGAAATTAATTTATATATCTAACACTAACAAATGTAGACATAAAAAAAAAGAGATCAATGCACCTAAGGGAGGAATAGTTATCGAAGATTTAGATGATGTTAGGACACAATATAATGAAGTGGGTAGCAATAAGGTTATGAAGATTAATATGAAAAAGTATATACAAATGGAAGCAATAATGTATGTTACTATTTACATGTGATACAGTTGAAAAAGTGATGTTACCTTGGGTAGTTTAAGACAGAGAGACTAGTTTAAGAATAGATGTTATGGATGGAGGGGATAGATGATGGTAATGATGCTAATTTAAGAACTGGTAATTTTGTTAATATGGAAAGGGGCAATGATGCTATAGGTGAAGATAAAGTTAATAATGGTTATGTAGGGACAGATAGTGGTGTTAAGGAGGGTGTAAATGAAGGGCATAATATTAGTAGTGTGAATGAGGATGTGAATAAGGGTGTTGAAGGGAATCCTTCAACTAAGCATAATGGTAAAAGTGAAAAGGAAAACAATTGAAGTTTTTATGGATCCAGATTATGATCTAGTAAATAGAGATAAAGACCTGTGAAGAAAGAGAAGGGATCAACAATTGAAAAGGACTTTGTAAATGAGAGACAAAAAAATGATAGGCTAAAGGGTACCAGGTTTGAGATTTCCTCTAATATGACAAACTATGTTGTTAAGGTAAAGTAGAGATTATGATAATGATATAGCCCCATCTTATGAGTTATTACATGGTTTTGAAATAGACATTAAGGTCAATGTACAAACCACAAAAATTATCCTAGCTTCAATACTGAAAGAGACATGAAAGGTCATGTCTTCAAACCTACAATGGTGTTCTTTTAAAAAAAGAAGTGTTTAAGGAAGCTCATAAGGTATTTGGTATCAAAACATGTTTCAAATTAGTTTCTTTTAAGAATGATAATTCTCTTTTACTAGGTCAAGTAGAAATTCTTATAAGCTATAAGCATGATGATGCTTAGGGTAACTATGTGGATGCTTGTTTGATAAATAAGTTTATTAGATACCTATCATAAGATTTTCACAAAGATACATAACCCATATCAGTGATGTATGTCAGTGAAAGTATCTCATCATATCAATGATATAAGTATCCTTATTCTTAAGATCACCACAGTATCTTAAATATTAAGCATTGCATTTTGACTCCATTGCTTTTACTTCATTATGAGATATACATTGCTTGAAGATTAAGTATAGCATAAGGTACTTAAAGGTAGTTGAGTGATCAATAAAGGATTCACCATTCTGAATTATAGTAGGTAGTTTATCTCATAGTTTTAATAAACTATCTTTATTCATAAATCTTTGGTCAAAGTAAGATACAAATGTGAATGTGATTCACAAGGAATTTTTGGAATAAAGATATAAATTATTAGAATTAACTTATTTGGAACTTAGTTAGACATTCGTAATTAAGCATTAAGTTGACCCAAGTTAATCCTTAAACTTAAGTGAGAAAAAGAATGGTGAAAAGAGTTTATTGCATGATAACTATATCTGGAAAAGAAAGTTAAACTACTAACTTTTTGGCACCTGAGTAGTCATGATGTATGGCTAGATGCCTCTCATGACTAATACATAAGTGAATTTATTAGTTGAGAATTAATAAGGATTAAATCATAATTCTAATTCACTGTGTACTACCAACGTGCCTTAAAAGCCCAAAGGGTCACACACAAATAAGATTCAAAGATAAGGTGAACTACAAAATATGTAATGACATGACATGCCATTTCAGTTGACTAAAAAGGAGAAAAAGGCCTAATGGGCTTAGAGCCTCAAATAGGGGCACAAAAGAATTTTTTTTAAAAGGCTTATGCAATACTACAATAAGAGGCTATTTACTAGTTTTAATTAGGCCCAAATTAGATCAGCCTTTTAAAGTTAAAAGGCCTTATTATATGACCTAAGGCTGATTAAAAATAAGTAAAAACCCTATAATGGATGGCCTTCATAAACCATTCACAGAAGCAAAAATTCTTTTAATGTTTCTTCTTATTCTTTCCTCTTTAACACTAATTGCCGCCTCTACCAGCCTTTGAGGTGTCGGCTGTTTGTAAACATCAATTGGAAGTTCTCATCCTTGATTTCTTATGTGGATGACTTTTGACATGTTTCTAAAAGGGATTACTATGGTTTACAACAACCCGGTGAAAAGTAAAACAAAGGAATTGTATTTTAGAAGACAAATGGTATAGTTTTTTGAAACTATTTTTTATTTAATTTTTAGTTTTCATTTTTCAATTTTCGATGATCCTACTAATGTTTAGGGATTAAGATCATTTAATTTTCCACTGTGCATGAGGTCTCAAAAACCAATAATAATATAAGAGCTAAGTTTTGTTAGAAAATTGGAAGTTTTTAACGATTATCAAATCCATGGTAAATATTTTTAATTTTGGCTTTTTTTGTATACGTGTAATCTAATTTTTTTTATTTTTTAAGTGTTGAACTAATATTTAAAATCATGATCTATGTGATTTTATTTTTGAACTTAATTAAAATTGGGTAAAAAATTAATTTTAATTGCTTGTTGTAGCTGATTATATCAAAATTTTGGCACAATCAGTTTTTGCTTCATTCTATATGTTTGATCAATTTCCTTATGTTTTTTAGAATATAATTAATGGTTCTTTGAACCTTTAGAACCATATTTTGATTCTGGACATAAAAAAATTAATTGGATTTTTTGATAAATTTTGGAAAAATTGATTAATACATAATCAGCTATGAAGAGAATACAAAATCCAATTAGGGATTTTTATATTCTTTTAAATTGTTCTAGTTTAATATAATTCAATACCTAATTTTACATTTTATGAGATAATTACATTGTTAATTAATAAATAGTACTTTCCAGATGAAAAGTGTTTTCCGCAACCCGAGTCACACTAATTGGACCAACGGGAAGTATCAATCATAAAAGAATTTTGGGCAAAGTTTGAAGTCAATCCAAAGTTGTTTAGATGATTTTACAAAAGAAAATTTTACAGTAGTGTCATATGAATAATGTCATAGGCAAAGCTGAACCGTCAAATAATTCAATTTTTGCTCAGAAAATTCTAAGATTAGTACAACCTCATATTTAAATATTTCAAATAGTCCATTGCCACTGGAATTAAAATTTTTAAATATCGAAAATTATTTTTACTAAATCGGACAATGATAAAAAGTTGTGTTTTTATCGATTTTTCAAACTTTTTTTTTGTGGATTTTTATGAGGGTCAATGTTGATATTTTAAAGGCTTATTGGATTTTTAAGAAGTGATTTTTTGAGATTAGATTAAAGAAAATGGCATTTAAAAAAGGGTTTTTAAAGAAGGGATTTTGGTGGCCATAGGATATATTTATCATTTGATCATGGCCATTTATTCTTTTCCTATTTAAATGGTCAAACAATTGGTCAAATGCACTATTCCCACCAAATATCTTCTTCCTCTTGTTTCTTCTTTGTTGACACTATAAAGAGAGAGGCCAAACTCTATTTTTGGTCCTCACTTCTTTACTCTAACACCAATTTATCACCTTCAATCCTTGAATTAACATGGAAAACATGGATTTTTATAGGGCCGATCATATGGTCGATTCGGTTCGATTTCAGACCGAACCGAAGAACCGAAATTTTAAGAAATTTTGAACCGAATAGAGAACCAAAAATATACAGTACTGAACTGAATGGACCGATTTAAACTCGATCGATTCAGTTCTTTCGGTTCTAGGCTTTTGGAATTATTGGGCTTTGGACTGATGAAATGGTCAGTTCGGTTCGAAAAGGAAAAAAACCTAAAACTTATAGGCAAAATGATATCGTTTCATAATTTGGGTTAGTTCGATCCTATCATTTTTATGACTATAAACTGAACCGAACCATAAAAATCAAAATTTTTTCGGTTCAAAATCGAAAAATCAAAAAAATCGAACTTATTAAACCAAATAGCATTCGGTTCAGTTTTCGATTCCGGTTCAATTCTGCTCACCCCTAGATTTTTAAAGATTAAAGCTTGGTTTCTTGGTTTTATTGAGAGATTTTCAAGATATAAGGTATGGACAAATAGTAACCGTTTTCATTTCGGGTCTTTTCTTTCAATTTCGATATTTTTCCTAGATTCTATGAGTGCCCAATAACACATTTATATGGTCATTTTATTTTTCAAAGCTATATTTGATTTATTATGAATTTTCTAAAACGAGCCTATAATTATATATATAGAGTCAAATAAACCGATAACCTCAAAGGGAAAAGAGAAGGCATAATGGCTTTGTAATGGTGTATTTCAGGTTTTTGGTATGTGAATCCAACTTAATTGTGATTAATTAATAGTTTTGATAGGTATTAATAATGATTTTACATTATGTATTAAATGCAAGTGTTGTCTAATTAATGTATGAGCATGTATTTATGTGTATGACGAAATGTGTGTGGAATTGAGTATTATGTGGATGAATGAAGTGTGTAATGAGGTTACCTCTTGGAGACCGAAACATATGGGATATTATTATGAGATTTTATTGCTTGATGAGAACTAAAATGCATGTATATGTTATGAAATTAATTGGTTCATTTGGTTAGTAATGGTGATTAGGAGTAATATGTGTTATGTTTCTAAAGAGAGTAAGTAAGATTGAAAGGAATGATAGTGTTCTTGAATGTTTGGCCAAAATATGTATGGGAGATGTAGGCATGATGAACTTGCTTGAATGAGTAGTTGATGGCATGGTTATAGTTGTTGATGAATATATGATGTTATATAATGTGTATGGGAGGACTTTTGGTTTGAGAATACTTGGATCTTTGATAGTTAGCCAAATGGCCTATGGTTATATTAAGGTGGCTATTAGCTACTTTCATTTTTGAGAAACTTCTTAAATTGGCTTATGCATGATGTTTTTAATATGTTAAGCCTATAGATTAAATGGTCTTTTACAATATGTATGCCATGATCTTATGAGTTCCATTTTGATATGCTCATTATGCATATATAAATGATAATGTACATGAGTTTTCAGTGAACCAATTGTAGGCTCATATGTGGCTTAGTTGGAATGGCCATTATGTAACATTATAATGCTTAGAGCATTTTATGAGTATTGAGCATGTGTTTCCTATACTATAGAGCATACCTTACAAAAAGTGTGTATGATCTTGATATTATGAGTAATTATGATATGTGTAAATCATTTAATTATTTTGTTCACATAAAAAGTAACAATTGAGAATGCCTATACTTTTGACAACCTAGTTTTGGATAGGTTGATCAATCAACTAAGGAGCTTTATATAGTAGCTACTAGGTGCATTATTGAGGGCCTTTAGGCAATATCTTGGCCTTCGAGCAAATGGCGAGCGATTGGGCAATATACCTTATTATCCAGTCTAGTTTTGTTGTTTAATAAGTATGGGCAATATAAACCTAAATTGGAAACTATAATGGCTTCATGCTTCAAGTACTATACATTAGGTCTTTTTTGTATTTTCATATATTGTGTATGATCATAGACTATGATTTATGGAGATCTTATGAATATGAGACTTACACTTTTTTATATGTCATGATTTGTGACTATTGGTTTATACCATGAAATATAATGTGCTTATATGGTATGTTTAACCTCTCATAAATGATGTAAGTTTATTACACAATCATATGATATCATACACATATATTATGTTAGATTCACCACTAAGCTTTGCTCAGTGCATCATGTTTATGTTTATAATGGGTAGGTCAAATAAACACAAATTAAAGTCAAAGCCTCACTTATTGAAAGATTGAGCAAGAGTAGCTTTTGGTATTTTGCTTATTCTTTTGTGTAGTAATGCAATGTACATATTTTAAATATAAGCACTCTTGTGTAATGATGAGGGATTGGGCTTGATCTGTAATATTGTCATTTTGTAACTTATTTAAAGATAGTAATGAGAACTTTGATTTCAATTAATGTTTAGTTGCATGACTTGTATGATATTTCTTCTTATTGTATGATTGTTGAGTGTTGCCCTTGAGATTGACATTGGAAGGTCAAATGGACCCGATGATGATAAAATTGATTGTGATTATTCTAGAAGTGTGATTTTCTACAGGTTACTATTTGGGAAAGTCTCCTAATACAGCCGTTATACTATCGAATTTACGACATGATAACCCCCTATAGTAATCTTTAAAAATCGATTTTTGTTTATTCATGTTTTTACAACCTTAAAGAAGTAAAGTATGATTTTATATAGTAATAAAGCTTTAATCTTTATTAGTTTTCTATAATAGAGTATTGGATATCAGTAAGCATGCCACTTGTTATTTGGATATGACAATCAAATCAGGAAATGGGTGTCATACAAGTGGCCAAATCAAAGTGCATATGAACTAGAATCATAGTTTTGTTTCAATCACATGAAAATGGACTGTATTAAAAAAATGGTAATGATTGGTTGTTAATTTCAAGTTGGTTAATTTTTGTAATTAATTTGAGTTTATAATACAATATGAGTCTTATTATATATTCATGCTTTCTGGAAATTGATCCAAAACTATTTGGATCATTTAAATTGCAAAGTAGTGCATTCAATTTCTCATTATACGCTTAAAATGTGATTTTTGTATTAATCACTCAAAATTTTTAAATTAACAAATTTTGATAAATTATTAGAACATCTTTTCTAGAATTTATGCAAATTTATTTATTTAATTTAATTGAATAATTAAGTCTACAAATTTATAATTGATTAGATTGATAAGTGGAAATAAGATCTATGAAAAAGTAAAATTCGATATTACCTTGATTTTCGATATGATTTGAAAACGTTTTCTTTTTAGAAAGAGTTTTCAAAAATAGAAAAGGTTTCCTATTTGTACTTAATTATGATTAATGAGATTAATAAAAATTAATTATCATATTTAATTAATCAAGACCAAGCATACATATCAATTCAAATTACAAGAGTTGTAAACTAAAATTGTTATGCTAATCTAAATTCAATGGTTGCTATATTTATCTTGTGCATTAGAGATTCATATAAGGGCGTATGTTTTGGCATAATTACTAGTTATGGGCTTAATAACCAATGTGATTGATCATATATATGATTTTGTTTTGGTAAATAGGGTTTGGTGTTCCTACCTTTCCTTAAATTATATTGTATTTCTCTTCTCATCTAAATGCCCTCAAATATAACTTGAGGTTTTTTTATAGATATTATTTAA
>CANXYI012034818.1:0-11042 GCA_948208565.1 Hura crepitans
ATTTTGCTTTCGAGTACGTGTAAATGGCATGTTCAGCTACTTCTTAATCCACCCTTAGCATGTCTTTATAGGTCCAGGTAAAGACTTTTTCATATTTTTTTAACATTCTCTCAAATTTAATTCTCTTTAAGAGTTACATCAAATGCAATTAAGATCTCTTTAGGATTTTCGTTAGTATCAAGATTAAATGAGGTTGTATTGATTGAATTAATATCAAACATGTTATGCGTGTTGTGATTATCATTATGCATGATGCAGTTAGATGAGACATCACAAAAATAAGCAAAATTATCTATATTATTAACAAAAGAAATAGGAACGTCGTCATTAAAAATTTTAGGGACATATAAATTCTCAAAAGAGCCTTCAAGAGGGTCTTCTTCTTCCATCTTCTTCTTTCCCTTATCTTAGAGCATGACATCAGTCAAAATCTCTTCTTTGGGTTCGACTTCTAGCTTGGTCAAGTTGGTCATGATTTTTTCATCCTAAAAGTCTGAAATGACTTTTATTTCATTTATAGCCCAGTTAAACACATCACTAAAAATCTCAAACCCTGGCATAAATTGCCCTTTGATAATAGCCGGCTCTTACTCTCTACGGTAGTTGACGTTCCCTACAACTCGAACATAACTTTCTTCTAATGGTGGGATACCTTTTCTTGTCTTCTTTAGTTCTAAAGTCTCTACAACGTATGCTAACCCTTTCCAATCTTTCTATCCTTGAGGCTGAATGGTTAAAATTGAACCTTCTAAAGCATCTCCTAATCCAGCTCTAGGTAAATAATTCATCTTCTTCAGCATATTTACCACCTCAGGATCATCCCCTTCCTCCGAAAAGATCCTAGCAATGTGGAAACTATTAAAAAGCTGGTTGGCTATCTCGAGCATTGAAACTTGATACTCCCTTGCAGCCCTTATCATTACTATCTCACCATCGTGGGGAATTTTTATCATCTGGTGCAATGTCGACAGAACTCCTCCTAGCTTATGGAACCATGGCCTTCTTAAAAGCAAAGAGAAATTTGTAGGAATATCGAGCATGGTAAACTCCACATCATCTATAATCACCCATGTTTTGACCTTGACTTTAAAAGTCCTATACGTCTGTCTCTTTGTATTATCATAGGCCATGATAGTGAGCTTAGACTGAGAGATCATTGAATCTTCAATCCCATATTCAGCTATGACTTTGAGTGGACAAATATTGATTGATGATCAATCATTCACCATTACACATGCCATGTGCTTGCCATTAACTTTCGCTTTGATGTATAAAGGTCTGTTGTGATAATGCCCTTCAGGTGGCAAGTCCATATCAAATAAGCCAACCATTGTTTTCTCCTCTCCTTTCACTATTGCCACTAGCTCAGATGGCAATATGATTGTTGAAACTATTACAGCACATAAGGCTTTAACCACCTTCTGTCGATAAGAAGAGGATTGACGTAATAGATCCCAGATCAAAATCTGTGCAAGAGTCTTCTTCAGTTGCTTCATCACTATATCCTTTTCGTTTTTAATAACTGAGGGAATTAGCTCCCTCTCTACTTCAGGTACTACTTGATCTCTTCGGGTTACTACTTTGGTCTCTCTTTCTTCACTTAACTTCTGCTCTAAATCTGAATCTACCCACAAATATTAGACATGTTCCTCTGGCTCACTTTCACTATCTGTGGCCCATATATCTGTCATGCATATTGAACTTGACTTACTTATGCCCTTCTCTTCACTGCCAGGTAGTCATTCTTGTATAAATCCCAAAGCACATACCATTTCGGCAAGCCTGAATTGACCATATTAACTGGTAGAGGAACCCTTGAATAAGCACCATGACCTTTTTATCTCTATTCTGGGTCAGGAATCTGTCTTAAGTTGATCAAGTCTTGAATCTTATCTCTTAGAGTATGGTAGTTATCTGTGTTGTGGCCCGTATGCTGGTGATACTGATAGTACAAGTCTGATCTGTGATAGGGCTGGCCTTTATTTTTGGAATGTCTAAAAGGAAGAGGTCGAAGCTTTCCTTCTTTTTGGAACCATTTCAGACACCAAGATAGTGGTTTGCCTAATTCGAGTAGTGCCTAGCTAAAGCAGATACTTTAGAAATTTGACCAAAATTAGTTCCACTAAAACCTATTCCACTCACATTCCTAGTACTCGGATTCCTTCGATTGCTGAATCGAACTCTTTTTTTGCTCATTATGCTCTTCTTCTAAGTCTATAGTTATATCTTTCAGTAATTCCCAATCTTTTAGCCCTTTGGCTTTTAAGCATCTTTCAAGTATAGGTTAGCATTCTTGATAAACATGCAAATCTAGTCTGATGTCTCTAGCTTCCTCCTCATCTCTAAAACTCAAGACCTTCATCTTGACAAGTACTCTACGAAGGTCTCATTGGATTTTTGTCTAAACAACTCGAGGTCTTTCATGGTAACCTCTATGTGAGTGCTATAATCTTATTGGTTAATGAAGGCTTTTATGATCTTTCCCCAATCCTCTTTCACCTTTTTTTTCAGACCATGATACTAATCAATTGCTCTCCCTTATAGTGTCAGGTTGAAAAAAGCCACCTTCTGCTTCGTGCTAAGCTTGGTACCCCTCATGACTGTGGCATACTACTTAATATGGGCTCTCGAATCAGTGGTCCCATCAAACTTAGGCAATTCGGGCATCTTAAATTTAGAGGGTAAGATCTCTTCAAATTCTAGGGTAAGCTCTTCAGGGTCTATTCCTTTACCCATAGAAATGAGTCTGGCTATTGCCTCCATTTTCTTCTCCAGCTTTTTCATGGCAGCATCTTTGAATTTTTGGGGTGCAATCAGATCTTCACAAAAGTCATACTCTGGGTTGAAGTATTCGGCCTTTTTATTCTTTCCCCCAACACTTGTAGCCTATTTCTTAGTGCCAATTCCCTTAGAGGTAGCAATTATTTTTCCATCAAGTGTGACTACTACATTTTTAGCATGTGGTGGTGAACTGATAGCAGGAACAGCCTCAGCAATTGCCCTTGAAATCATGTCCATCATCCTTTTCTCAAACTCTTCAAACTTTTAGTCCATTCTAGCTTTAAAGTTCGGAGCAAAAGAACTGTTTTCTTCTTACCCTGCCATGTCTATCATATCGTGAGTGGTAGAGGTGAGTCTTTGTCTAGCTATTCTTCCATTTATCCCTCGTACCTAAGTAGCTCGTGGAATGAGAATGCATGAAATGCTAATGAATGCTGATGTGCACAACAACAGTTACAAGCAAGAGCCTCCTAACCTTATCACTTCCCACATACAAGGTCTCATGCTCTTTCCTAGGAGGGCTTACCTGTGGGACATCGGGGACCCCGACAAGTTTAAATAACCAATGATAGGTAGCCGAGCATTATTTCTCTCATACAAAAGAGCACATGCAAGATATTTGGCCACACACATTGTATATGTTCAATTAAGTCAAAATGCAGGGTCTAGGCCATTCCAATTAGAAAAGGCCTAATGGGTTCAACAACATTTCGAGATGATTAAGTCATATTCCACGCATATTGGCCCATATAGCATACAACGCATCATTAACTAGGATACCTAGGGAAAGTACCCATTGGTCATTACATAGGCTCACGGTTTGGTCATGCAAGTTATGGTCATCCAAGCATGGTCCCTCCACAACGGGTCTATCTCATCATGAGTATATGACTGATTAGTTTACCATTTCATATACCTTATAGGCACGAGGCTTGGATTTGATGCCACCTCTAACAATCTTCCAATTTGAGTGAAATTGGATTTATGCTTTGACATGACATCAGGGTATAAAAAATATGCCTAACTTATTATAAGGCTCTAGCATATAATGTAATTTTAAAAAAGAATAACATCATAAATTCAAAATATGAATTTTTATATTAATTTGAGGTACTTTCGGAGCATGGTCTCATGGTTTCTCTGGCAGAGTCGCCACTATTCATGTCCCTTTTTCCCTTTGGGGCAGTCAAACTAAAATAGCTAAAGACTCGACCTAAGCCTCACTCCTCGAGTCTCAAAAGACGAGAAGGAAACTATAGGAATCTTGAGCCACTCCTATTTGATTAGCCTAGGAGAAGCGAGTTGGGCACCATAAGATAGAAGTCGCCACTCGACCGAAGTCAGGAAATACCTTATAGGGCTAAAACCAGAGTGGTTCGGAACCCTACTCTTATTTATACCTCAAGTTAAAATGGAATTTTGGTTTGAATTTATAATATTATTCTTTTCTCAAGCCATGTTTTACAATTAAAATAAATCACGTATTCACGTATGAGGAATCACGAAGTATATTTACAGAAGATAAATAAATTGCTTGAAATTAAAATATCATACATGAAATCAGACAGTTGATTGTCTTGAGAACTTTAGTTCTCACATGCCAATTTTAGAAAAGAAATCTTATTGTTGTGACTTTTATTAAGAAAACCATTTTATTAACAAAGTACCAATTAATTAGGTATGAAATGACTTTGATTATCTTTTCAACATGCAAAAATCATTTTCTACCTAATGCGGCATCCACGAAATATTCCGAGATTGAAAAAAATATCATACATGAAATCGGGTAATGGATTGTCTTGAGAACTTCGACTCTCATATGTTAATTTTAGAAAATAATTTTTATCATCACGACTTTATTAAGAAAAACATGTTTTATTAACAAAGCACCAATTAATTAGGTATAAAATGATTTTAATCATTATTTCTTTTCAATGCGTAAGAATCATTTTCTACCTAATGCGATGCTCATGGAATATATCGGGATTGAAATTGAAAATATCGTACATAAAATTGGGTGATTAATTAGCTTGAGAACTTTGATTCTCGCATGTCAATTTTAGAAAATAATTTTTTATTATTGTGACTTTTATTAAGGAAAATCAAAATGCATTTAATTAGCAAAATACCAATTAATTAAATAAAAATATTTTGGTTATTTTTTCCAATGTGCGAAAAATCATTTTCTACTTATTACAGCATTCATGGAATGTACAGGGAAATAATTCGATAATAAAAAATATATTATATGGTAATTATCTAAAATACATCCTAACTGAATAAACAATAAACAATAAAAATAAAATCACATTTTAGAGCATCTAAAATACAATCTAATTAAAAAGGAGCACTAAATAAAGGAATCAGCAGAAGAACACGCAGAGCACATAATAAAATAGATAGCAGAAAATAAAAGGTCATAAAAAGGTTACGTCATCGGGATTTAAGGAGGTGGCCGAAAAAAATAACAATCAAGTCTTAATAAATCAAATAACTCGAATCACAATAAAAATAAAATATTAGTATGCGAAGCAAAAATAGACAAAAAAATAAAATAAAAAATGAACGGTCATGCAAATATAAAAATATTGCACAAATAAATTATCACATCTAACTGGTAGATAGATAAAGCAAAAAGAAAAATGAAAACAGTAGAAAAAAGGGTCAGTTGACACACCGAGTATATTTGCCTTCAGAAAAAATCTTGACTAGATCGAAAAATTGTGACTAAATCTATAGAAATCCCAAAAAATGGTGTTTTAAGAGTGTATTTTTGCTTATTGGTGTCTTTTTCCAGAAAAAAAAACCCCCTCTCCCCTAAAAAAAACCAACCTTTTTTGAAAAAAATCCATTTAATTTTTATACACGCTTCTCGAGGTCAAAAAAAGGCCGTTTTGACGATTTTTTTTAAGAAAATTTTGAGATCTTTGATTGGACATTAAAAACCCTATTTATAGGATTTTTGTCCTTTTCATCATCATTAGGCAAACCAAATATAGAAGCCCCAAAAACCTAGTGTCTACAATATGACTTCATCCAAGCATGCTACTTCGGCTTAATCATGCATCATTGATCCATACATGCATCCACCATGCAAACCTTACCCACATATACATGTATTCACCTAAGCATAGATAGGTATCATTCATCATGTAGACTTCAATCACTTAGTATCACTTCATCTAAAATAGGTATCATATTCATTTAAACCTCACTCATATCCCTATGTATTATCCACTTCCCCTGCAGTATAATTAGGGTATACCGTACATAACACCATAATGCTTGAAACATGCATCTTATGATATTAACCATACATATCATGCTACATGGATCATCCTTTGCACAGGCTCTTTAAAGGAAAAGACTTACCCTTTCCCTTCTCTTTACCATAAAAAATGGCAACTAGACTCGAAACCAAAGGTGAAAGTTAGTTAGTGACTAGAGGCATAAAGAAAAAAGCAATGGAAGCACTAGAATGAAGGATAATAGCAATCATAGAAGAAATAATTCGAGAAGTCTAACAACAAAGTGCTCTAAAGAAATCGACGAGCATAAATTTAACCATAGGGGTGAGCAATGGCCAAGCAATCAGGCCAAGAAAGATTTTCCACAGATTTACCCATCTGAATAAGCCCTTGTCCATGAAGCTCAAGGAATTAAAGGAAGAAAACCTCTTTCAACTTTTAATATCTGAACATCAGTCCTTACCACTTCCACCTAACCATCGCCATGACCTATACTATGCTTGTCACCAAAAAACTGGTGACCTAACTAACAACTGCAAAGCCCTCTATCGGGCCATTCAAGACTTCATAGATCAAGGCAAAATACCCAATCCCGAAAAGGCACCTATTGCCAGACCTCAGTTCTCTAAAAGGCAAGGTTCTCTCTTCCTAACCTTCGATCTACCACCTCATAGGCTAACTTTTAACTAACTACAGGATTGTGCCAATTAAGGATAGGAATAAAGAAAGGATAACTATCTTTATTTTTTTTTCTATTTATTTTTTTCCATTTATTTTTTTCCTTTTTGCTGGAACAATTAAGGTTTAATAAAACATTATTTTGACTTTTCATTAGCATCTTTATTCACCTCATTCATGCATGGCATGGTACTCTTAAAAGTAAGTTAATAGATTTTTAAAAAATTCAAAAGAAAAAAGAAAAAATAACAAACATAATTAGCTTAATCCATAGGTATCGCATACAGTTCATAATTCTCTAGAAATTGGCTCACCACTACTATACACAATTCTGAAGCTTGAGACTTGATATTTCTTTATAAGGCATGAGAAATATCCCTAAACATGCGATGTGAGATAAAATGAAAATAATAAACTAGAGGCAACTAAACCCAAGTGAATGCTTATTTCCTTCAATCTTAAAAGAAGTTCAAATTCAATAAGCTATAAAAATTCATTTTTCCAAAAAAAGAGTTCTATCCATTCAGTTCAGCAAGCTCTAAAAGATTAAAGCACCAAATTCATTTTTTCCAAAAAGAGTTTTGTACGATCCAATCATTTTCCTCTAAGCATAAAAGCTCATGGTAACTATTCTAAAAAAACAAATATTTTTTCAATTCTTACTCATATAAAAATCCAAAGGTCAAAAAGCTCTAAAAGGTTAAAACTCCAAAGCTTACAAAAAAAAAAAGCTTTGCCTTAAAGCCTCAAATAATTGAGCATTCTCTCTTTAACTATGGTTGCTCTCACTTAAATGAAAAAAAAAAGTTCTCTAATTCTCGCTAGGCCGATCAATCAAGAGCATGAGCCTAGCCAAAAACTAGAGAATTTTGAGAGAAAATATTTAGCTAAGAAAATCTTCCGACTAGCTAATAACAAGGATATCATCAATGCAATACTCAGAAAGGTTAGAAGAATAACATTCAAAATACAACCAAAGTAAAAGAATTTAAAACACTGGGGAGGTATAAAGTTAGTGCCCACAACTGGCACTTATTGATATGAAAAGCTCCATCAATCTCCTATGACAGAAGCTTCAAAATGCATTCAGCCATTTCAAAAGGTGTAAGTCTAGATTCAATTGGTTAGACACAGCACAATCGAGTCCCAAGCCTTAACCAAATGTGGATAAACTAAATTCAAAAATAAAATAAAAAAAGAAAAAGAAGCTCGCTAGTTTGAAAACTCATAAAAGGTGGCCTTCGCAAAAATCAAAGGGTGGTCTAGGCAAAAATTAGAGGTAGAGAGAAAATATTTAGTTGGAAAATTTTTAAACTAGCTAATAACAAGTGTATCATACTATACAATCACATACATTTGCATGCTCTATCACTCATTCATTTTATAGCCACATGTGCTTAAATGCTCTCTATGGCAAATTGACATTTTGGCTCGCTACCTTTATTACACATTCCATTCAACCTACTTTTCTCCTTTGTGGAATATTTCACTCCCTTTCTCTGCCTCCTTAATATCTCATTTCAATCTACCTCCCTACACCTTCCCTTTATTCTTCAATCATCCCAACCTAGCCTACCACTTCACATCTTCAACCCGAGTTCTTTATGACGAGTCTGAGGGGAGAGTGATCTTAATAACTAAACATGCACTAGCTTATACATCCATTCTAATAAAAGATATCCATTTGTGTGTGTATACATCTGGCTTTATCATTCATCCATCATAAGAAAGGATTCATTCATTTACTTATCTAGGAAAAACTTAAGTAAGAGCACATGTACCACTCTATTTATGATGCAAAATTCACATTCACTCGTTAGGTAACCAAACATGTAAGTCACCACCTTCGTCACTCACCTACTACATCACATTCATCATAAGTACATATCAACAACATCAAATTCATGCATTCGTCTAGAAGAAAATTAAGCGCAAACATTTCATTCATACCCATTCAATAGGGAATGCAATAATTCATCCATATTCGCTCACATGTGTCAGCACATCTTTTTTCACACTACAAACATTTAAACATGCTAACATGCCTTTTCCCTATGCATGAAAACATGCATATTCTTTAACACTTTACTATTATGCCATGCATCATACATCATGCATCAATACTTCTTCTCTTTTCTATGCATACAACTATGCATCGGACATTATATATCAATACTTTTTTCCATCAATACTCTTTCCATTTGCATGAAAACATGCAACATTTATCTCTATCATTTATCTCTATATTTTCATTTACATGAAAACATGCATTATTGATCTCTATGTTTTCCTTTGCATGAAAACATGTATCATCAATCTCTATGTTTTCCTTTGCATGAAAACATGCATCATTCATGGCTATGTTTTCCTTTGCATGAAAACATGCATCATTCATCTTTATGTTTTCCATTTGCATGAAAACACCATCATTCATCTCTATCTTTTCCATTTGCATGAAAACATGCATTATTCATCTCTATGTTTTCCATTTGCATGAAAACATGTATCATTCATCGCTATATTTTCCGTTTGCATAAAAATTTACATCTTACATCTCTATGTTTTCCTTTGCATAAAAACACGAATCATTCCATCTCTATATTCACTTATCTTTATGTTTTCCTTTACATGAAAACATGCATTATTCATCTCTATGTTTCCTATGCATAAATCCTTCATATGAAAACATGTATCGACCATCATCCTCATCAATACCTTTATGCATGAAAGACATGCATCGTTCTTAATTCTTCAATACATGTATCAACATATCTTTCTTACCAATAAGTTCCTAAGCTCTTTATGTATGAAAAATATACATCATCCATTATCAACACCTCACATGAAAACATGTACTAACTATTTTGCCTATGCATTGATCTTTTTCCTCGTATGCAAAAAGACATGCATCATTCTAAATTGCCAACATGTTTTCTTGCATTACAATATGTATCTTCCATGCACATTAACCATATATGGAGCAAATTACCAACTTTCCAAAGTTGCCAAATAGTGTAAATGCCCAGTCACCAAAGGATGTAAAAATCTAAAGCCGCTAAATGGTGCAAATGCCAAAACACAAAAGCATGTAACAAGTTTTATCATTAAGGTACGAGATAACAAGTTGTATCATTCAGACATGAAACAATAAGTTGGATCGTGAAGAGGCAAAATAATAGAACTTCAGGTATGCTACTAAGTCTCAAGTACTTTGATATACACTGTTACTTTAGCATTTCATAACACACAATAAAGTAGGGGCAACTATAGACACCTGGATTTTAGGCCTATGATGTTAACCAGAGACAGGCTCAGGCAACAAGGCAAGCAACTTAAAACTAAGGTCCGTACGGACCATCTTAGTATAAGTCCACCCAGACTTGATGCTATAAGGTCTACACCAATCAACCAAGGTCCAACCTAAAACAGTAGGTTCATGGCCCATTATTTGCTTAGACAAGCCAAAGCCTACATCTATACGAACTATAATAGGCTCAACCCAAAACCAGGCCTAAAGCCTATGAACTGCCTGAGTAGACCTAAAGCCTAGGTCTGTACGGACTTAGCAACCAAAGTCTGCACGGACCTACCGTCGAAAAGCTTGCAAAAATATGAACTTCCTATCTGGACTCTAACTTCTAATCTTATTAGAACTCTACCTCTTTTGAACAGGAGAGCTATTCATTAAGCCTATGAATACCCCTTCTCAAGGGAGAATTAAAGGGCAAACAAATGAGGAATTCCAAAAATCCAAACCTAATGTCCTGAGAGTCTAGGTGTTAACTTCGAAGCAAGAATCGATCTTTGAGTCCTAAGCCCACAATAAATCTTTCTTTTTAAAACTCAACCTTTGCTTTATTGCTTAAAGCTAATCACAAGGTAAGATCTGAGGCCTCATTTTGTTCAGTTGTATTATTTCTATAAACCGATGATCTCATGGGATTAATCGATATGTGAGGTGATTTTATGTAATCCCCACATTGATTATAGGAGTAGGTTATTGCTTTGAACTATTTTGATTGAATGTAATTACCTATTAAAATGATGTAATCATTATAGAATTGACACTCTAATCGCATGGACTTACCTTAACGCATGATAGGGTCTACATGGATTTAATATTTAAATATATGTATGATCTGACGTCCGTGCAAACTATTGTTCGATAACAGTCTTTTGTTTACTTTGTATGTTATGTTTTAACGTATTATGTTTACCATGTTGACATGCTTGTATGTTATTATCATGCTGTATAACTATTTTATTCCTTAATATGTATATTGTTGATATTCTAGAATTAATGTGTTGTCTACACGGACTCCTTTTTTCATAAGG
>CANXYI012034929.1:0-15966 GCA_948208565.1 Hura crepitans
ATACATAATAAAGTTAAAAATAATGAATGGGTATTTTAGTCAGATATAGAATTGTATCGGTGCCTATTACATGAATCATTGCATTTTGCATAAATGACATATTGTATTTGGATTATTCCACCACTGAGTTTTATACTCAGCGTGTCGGTGTTCCAATACGCAAGCTGTAGACAGAAGAAAAGCAAGCATTAGACCTCGTCATCAGTGTAGCTATTCGAGTCTATTTTGGTATTATACTTTTCTTTCTTATGTATTGTAATAGTAATGCACTCATGTTTAGAGGTCATGTGGGATTGGACACTCACTTACAGTATTAGATAAGTATTCAAGTATAGTGAACTGCTTAATAGTGTACTTATGATATCTGTGTTAGTTTGAATGTGTATTGATAGGTCTCTGACCCTGTGATATATTATAACTGATATGTGTTGTGATCTAATGGTGTATTAGAGGACCAGAGGGTCCATTGATGGTTGGTGATGGTGTGTGATTCATAGAAGTGTTCTTTACAGGTTTAAAATTAGGTTAGGTAACAAGGCAGTCGTTATGCTGCCCGATTGTTTTAAAATGTCTGGTAACGCCTGATGGCGACGTAAATAGTTCTTAAATTGATAGTAGCAAATAAATAAGTGTTCAAGTTGAATTAGATTATACAGTTAAGTAAATAGAACTTAAGAGTATAATAGTTAAATGAAAGGCCCTTAGGGAAAACCTAGGGTGGGTTACCTCAACGGGAAGTGACACTTCTTACCTGTTCAGATAGAATGGGAAGGGGGTGTTATATTTTAGATAACTCATGCATCATAACTAACCCTTTGTTTTGCAGCCACCATTGATCCATCTTCAGCTTACCAAGAGGAGCAATCATGTCTGGAGATGAAGTAGTAACTAGGGCCATGCTAAATGAAATTTTTTAAGACATGGAAAAGAGGATGATGGCTGCCATAACCAATCACTATCAATTATGTATGCCTAGTAAGATAAAAGCCAAACTTCTATTGCTGATAGTGGTAAGAAAGAAATGACTGATGACTAGGTTTTTGATAAAGAGATACCACTTGTTAAGCCCACTAATAATAGAGTTCCACCACCAAGCATGATAAGGAGGATCTTATCAAAGAACTGAAAGAAAAACTGAAAGCCATGAGTCATCTAGTGACCGGGGGCAAAGATATCAACTCAGAAGACATTAGCTTGAAGTCTGAACATGCTGTAAATTCAAGATGCCAAATTTAAGTAAGTTCAATGGTACTTCTGATTTGAGGGCTCATTTGAAGTAGTATGTAGTAGCTATGAGGTTGACCCATCTATCAAAAGCACAAATGGTAAGCTTATTTAGTATGTCTCTAATTGGGCAAGCCCTAGATTGGTACCATAGCTTGGAAAAGAAGGTCAAAGTGAATTGGAAAGATTTAGCCTGTGCATTCAAGAAGCAATACTTAAATAACACTACTATTGAGACAACCCTCAAAGACTTGTAATTGGTACGCCAAAAATCAAATGAGTCCTTTTTAAAATACTTAGAATGATGGAGAGCCAAAGTACTAAAAATAAAGAACAAACCTAAGGGCATCAACTAGATGAAAATATTTATCAGGAATGCCAATAATTATATGAGAGCTGGACTCACTGCCTAAGGCATCACCACATAGGAAAAACTCAAAGATGTAACCATTGATGTGGAAATGGCCTTTAGAATAAAGGATTCAAAAATAATAAAGGTGCTAAAAGCAATAATGGCAATAACATCTTCGGTCAAACTACATATGTCAACATAGTTAACACTCGACATTTCTCTAAATTGGGTAGACCTATGTCTTAGTGCCTGAACAAGCTCATAAAAGAAGGGAAGCTTTAACCTTTACCATACCAACATTCGACGGGGCCATTTTCAGCTAAACATAGGAATGATTTATATTGTGCCTAATATCAAAATATTAGGCATCTCATAGATGATTACAATAACCTTCGTCATGATATTCAAAATCTTATTAACACCAAGTAGATAACTAATCTAGAAGCTTGAAAGCTCCCCTAATTAATCTTGTTCTCCTTTTTACTTTTCCTTTAATAAAATAAGAAAATGAACTTATTTTCAATCATTTATAGAAATACATTTTGACTTTAATCTTTAAAGAGGAAAATCTTGGATTATATTTTGCAAAGCAAATTAACTTCAGCTCCTTTCTAAGAGATGGATCAATGATTAATAGACATCACTAGGAATCATACACAATTTTAGGCATCATGTATGACATTGGCATCGTAGAAGTCACGTACATGCACTAGAGTCATAGGCCCTTATTCATAAACATATGTTGTATAAGTATAACACTATCACATAACTTTACCTTTTCATGCATACTACTTAGGCTTAGTTATGTATCATTCATCCATAGATACATTACCATCCACCTAGTATCACTGCATTTAATATAGGTGTCATGTACACTTAAAGTTACATCCCATGCATACTATACTTATCACCCATCATATAGACTTTATTCACCTTGTACAATTTTACCTGGTATAGGTCTGACATGTATCCATATATATTTGCAAAAACATTATGTTTAGGCATATCATGTACACATCACATACATCACTAACCTTTAAATTTATAATCATCCATGCAAGTTAAGCATAACATGGCATCATAAATGCTTGAAACATGTATCATATCACATTAACCATTTATAACACTAACTATAAGGATCATCCTTCGCTCAGGTTCTTTGAAGGAAAAGACTCACCCCTTTTCTTCTTTTGACACTCTTTGCCACAAAAAATGGCAACCAGACTTAAAACCAAAGGCAAAAGTTAAGTTGTGACTAAAGGTATGATGAATAAGGCAATAGTAGCACTAGAACAAAGAATGATATCATTCGTAGAAGAGAGGATTCAAAAACTCTAACAACAAGGTGCTCTAAGGAACTCGATAGGCATGAATTTGACCATGGGGGAAAGTAAAGACCAAGCAACTAGGCTAAGAAAGATTTCCCATAGATTCACCTATCTGAATAAGCCTTTATCCACAATGCTGAAGGAGTTAAAAGAAGAAAACCTCTTTCAACTCTTAATAGCTGAACACCATTCCTCACCACTTCCACCTAACTATTACCATGACCTATATTGTGCATATCACCAAAAGACTAGCCACCTAACTAACAATTGCAAAGCTCTATGTCGAGCCATCCAAGACCTAAGAGACCATGGTGTAATACCTAATCCTAAAGATCACCAGTCACCAGACCTCAATGTCATCCCTTAATTCTCTGAAAAATAAGGTTCCCTCTTTTTCACGTTCGGTTTGCCACCTCATGGGCCAACTATTAACCGACTACAAGATCGTGCCAATCAAGGATATGGAAGGATCCAATGAAGATAGGATAGATTGTCCTTGTTTTTCTTTCTAGTTGTTTATTTCCTCTATGTTGAAATAATTAAAGTTTAATAAAATATTGTTTGGCTTTTCATGAGCATCTTTGCTCACCTCTTTCATTACACAACATGGTGCTCTTGAAAGTGAGTGGAGAGATTAAAAATTAAGAAGAAATAAACATGATCAGCTTAATCCACATGTATTACAAAATAGTTCATAATTTTCTAGAGAATGGCTTGCCACTACTACACGAAAGTTTGAAGCTTAAAACTTTATCTTTCCTCGTAAGGCATGAGCAATATCCATGAACATGAGATATGAGAAAAAAAAATTAATAAGTTAGGGTAACTAAACCAAATGAATTCTTTCCTTCAATCTTGAAAGAGGTCTAAGTTCAACAGGCTCCAAAACTTAAATCATCAAATTCATGTCTCCAAAAAGAATTCTACCTAATCATTTTTTTCAAAACCTAAAAGCTCATGATAGTCACTCCAAAAAGACAAACATTGTTTGGGTTCTTGCTCACACAAAAATCCAAAGGTTAGAAGGCTCTAAATGACAAAACTTTAATAAAAGTTTTCATCTTAAGCCTTAAACAATTAAGCATTCTCTTTTTAGCCATAGTTGCCCTCATTAAAAAAAAGAGGTTTCTAATTCCCTTTAGGCCGATCAATCAAGAGCATAAACCTAGGCAAAAAGTTTAAAAAATCTAAGAGAAAATATTTAGTTAAAAAATCTTTGGACTAGCTAATAATAAGGATATCATCAATGCAATACTTGAAAAATCAAAAACACAAAGATTCAAAACATTGGGGGTATAAAGCTAGCACCCCTGGAAAGCTACATACTAATCTGGATAGTTCCATTAACTTCCCATGGCATGAGCTTTAAAATATATCCAATCATTTCAACGGTGCAAGTCTAGAATCAATTGATTAAACATAGCATAATTAGATCCCAAGCCTTAATTGAATGTGGATAAGCTAAAAAAAGGAAAAAATAAAGAAGCTCACTAGGTTGAAAACTCGCACAGTGCAACTTAGGCAAAAATTAGAGCACACCTCGCTAGATCAAAAACCAATAAAAGGTGATCTAGGCAATAATTAGAGGTAGAAAGAAAATACTTAATTAGAAAATCTTTGAACTAGCTAATAGTAAGGGTACCGTACTATGTAATCACATACATTTGTATGCTCTATCACTTGTTCATCAAAATCATTCATTCTTTAGCCACGTATGCTTGACATTTTGCCTCACCACCTTTATGGCACATTCCATTCAACTTACTCCTATCCTCCTTTAGGGAAAATTTCACTTCCTTTCTCCTCCTTCTTAATATCTCATTTCAACTTACTTCCCTACAACTTTTCATCACCTTAATTGACCTATTTCTTCATGAGACATCTTATTCACATTACCTTAATCTAGCCTACCACTTTACACCTTTAACTTGAGTTTTCTATGACAAGTCTAAAGGGAGAATGATCTCAATAACGAAACATGCACTAGCTCATACACCCATACACCCATTCTAGGAAAAGATAACTATTTGCCTATACATACATCTGCCTTTATCATTCATACATCCATTATTTAGGGGAAGATACATTTATCTAGGAAAATAAAAGTTCGATTTGCCATTCACTCATCTAGGAACAACATACGTAAAAGCACTTACACCACTTAATTTACATCACCGTATTAATCACTCACTGATCACATCACATTCATTATAAATACATATCAGGTACACGCATGTACTAACATCACCAAATTCATGCATTCATCTAAAGAAAATTAATTACAAATATGTATATGCACATTCATAATTATTAGGTATGCAAACATGCAAACATTTCATTCACACCCATTCAATATGCATGAATATGCACTCATTCAGTAATATATGCATTAATTCATCCATATTTGTTCACATGTGTCAACACATCCCTTTTCACACTACAAACATTTAAACATGCATAGAAACATGCTAACAGACACCATGTAATATCTTGCCAACCCTAAGAAACTCCTGATCTCTATAGTGCTCCTAGGTGGTTTCCACTCCATCACTGCCTCAATCTTACTGGGACCAACATAAATCCCCTATGTAGAAGCTAAGTGCCCCATAAAAGACACTTTATTAAGTTAGAACTCACACTTATTGAGCTTGGCATATAGCTTCTCATCTCATAGAATCTATAGAACTATTTTTTGATGCTGCTTATGCTCTTCTTTGTTCTTCAAGTAAACCAATATATCCTTAATAAAAACTACCAAAAACTAATCAAGATAAGGCTTAAAGGCTTTATTCATCAAGTCCATGAAAGCTGTAAGTGCATTAGTAAGCCCAAATGGCATTACCAAGAACTTATAGTGGCCATATCGTGTCTTGAAAGTAGTCTTTGCCACATGTGATTCTTTCACTCTCAACTGGTAGCACCTAGATCTCATATCAATCTTGGAAAACACTGCAACTCCTTTAAACTAATCAAACAAGTCATCTATCTATGGCAGAGGATACTTGTTCTTGGTGGTTACTTTGTTCAACTATCGAAAATCCACACATAATTGAAGAGAACCATCATTTTTATTGACAAACAAAACCAGTATTCCCCATAGTGAAACCCTCGATCTTATGATGCCCTTATCCAATAACTCTTGCAATTGGATCTTTAATTCTTTTAACTTAGTTAGTGCCATTTGATATGGAGCTATCGATACAGGAGCAGTGCCAGTTAAAACTTTAATGCTGAACTCAAGTTCTCATTTTAAAGGCAAGCTTAGTAAGTCTTTTAGAAAAACATCAACATACTCTAACACTACTAGTATACCACTGGCATTCAGGTCATATACATGGGCAAGATAAACCTAAAAACCTTTCCTCAACAACCGATACAATATTGGATAGAAAGCCTATCCCCTTACCCATAACTCATCGGCCTTGAAAGTCAACCTCTTCTACTTGCATTCCGCAATCGCTTGATACTTGGACAGCTAATCCATGCCTAATATTAAGTTAAAGTCCTTAAAAGGTAACTCTATTAGATTAGCTAAAAATTGGTGATCTTGTATCCTCAAAGGACACTCTTTATAAATCTTGTTAACTACCACATGTTAACCAATGCGATTATGAACCATAATCTCTAAGACAAGAGGCTCTAAAACTAAGTCTTATGCTCGTGAGGTGCAAGCATAAGAATGTATAGACATTAGATCAATCAAAGCCAAAACAGGTGAATCAAAGAGAAAAAAGTACTAATAATGACATCGAGCTCATCAGCCTCCTTTTATGCTCTAATGGCATACTATCGAGTAGGAGCTCTGTGCTCAGCTCTGGGCTCAGATCTATCCCTCTAAGCTCCTTTTACTTGCCCTTCTAAATTTTGCCTGCTGTCCTTTGGTAGATGTAGGTGTAGATTTTTGTTTGGCACTTGGTCCCTTCAAACAATCTCTGTAGTAATGATCCAGCAAACCACACCCATAACAAACACCTAACTTGTTCCTCCAACACTCTCTCTTGTGTCACTTATGACAAGTCAGACACTAAGGTACCTGGCCACTCTTGGCTATAGACCTTAGTGTACTAGAAGCCTATGATTGCTGCTATCCAATTACCATTATTACCCTAAATTGGCTTTTGTGTCTAGCCCTATCTTTCAGTTTATTATGAAGCCCTAGACTGATAACCCTTAAACTTATTGCTTGACTATGGAGCTACACTAGATGCTACCTATCCTAAAGATCTCTTCTTCTAATAGAATGCTCTCTTCTCTCTCTATATGCCTTTTTATGAAGTGACACACTAAAATAAGCTGTGAGAAGTCTTTGATGTTCATAAGGACCACCTAGGACTTGATGTCCATATACAAGCCCCTCTCGAACCTCTTGCACTTATTAGCTTCAATAGTTATGGTCTCTTTAGCATATTTACTAAGCATGGTAAACTCCTTCTCATACTCCCTGATAGACTTTTGCTCTTGCTTAAAGTCCATAAACTACTGCCTCTAATCATTTAAATAATATTTCATGATGTACTTCATATGGAATTCTAACAAAAAGAAATCCCATGTAACCTTCTCCTCGGTCTTATACTTAATCAAGTCTTCCCACCATTTGGATGCCTCTTCTTATAAAAGTGATATGGCATATATCACTTTCTCTGTTGGGGTGCACCTCATCTGCATCATAATCTTTTTTGTATGGTCCAGCCAGTACTATGCCTTCCTAGGCTCTACTATGCCTTCTCTCTTAAATTTGTTGCCTCCCATCTTTTTAACTCTCTTAAGGTAGGTCTTTTGGAGAGCTAAGGGAACCTTTGGTTGCTGTGTTGGTGGTGGAGTAGCAGTTGTAGCTTGTCTCAGAAGGTGTAACATCTCCTACAGAAATATGGTGGAGCTTATGCTACTAATAGTGCATACCCCACATCACTACCTAAAGCAGATGTAACTCCAGTGGCCTTTGGGGCTACAACTGTCAGGGTATGACTCTCAACTTTCTCCTCACTATGATGTGCCGAAGCACTTATCTCATCTATAGGTAACAGAACAATTCATAAGCCTCGACATCATAGATTATGTGATTTACACTCTAGACTCTAAAGCATTCAAATGTCAACTAGAAATGCCTAACTCAGAGCTCTGATACCACTAAATGTGACAACCCTTACCCAGTCTAGTTGTCAAACCCGACTATAGAGTGTACACATAAATGCATTATCCGAACTTAATTATCTATTATACTTAAACTATGTGTTTAAAACATCATTTATAAATAATTATCTTATGAAAATACAAATAAATTTTTTTTAAAACATAGTCACAATTCATTTTTGAGAATCCTTATGTCAAAAATCTAGTAGCATAACACTGTATCGAGACACTATCCCAAAAAATGAATAGTAACATGCACATCAAAAGAAAACTTGTATAATCATTTTCAATCATTCCCCAACATCTGTGATCCTTTGATCACTCCAATATCACACATCAACACAAACATCAATCTCAACCTCATGAGGAGATATCATACAATAAAAATAGATAAAATTGACTTTAAAACAAATTACAAACTATGAAATCAAAAAAGATTACATTATATATAGTTTAAGCCCATTTTCCCCATAATTCATCATATGAGTGCTTAACCCTATACGTCACATAATTCTAGATACATAAACCAAAATTATACTAAAAGAAGCACCCTTTCTCGATAACCTTGAAGTTTCGAGGCTTGTGCTCAAACTGTCTCTTTACCTATGCATCACAAAATAAATGATACACTAAGAAATAACTTAGTAGTGTAATCGAAATAACTTGTGCATTCATGCCTTTATACCATCATATAAAATGTACATGAACAAAATCATTTGTAATGCCATATTATATGCAACATCAATAGTTGCATGCATTAATGCAACAACAAGACATAAATCATGCACATAACTCATCACGGGTCATACATTAAACATAAAACCATATCACAACCATATAATCATGTATTATGTGATTAACATCTATTAAACTTATTTTACTATGCCCTTTTTTGAGTAAAATGAATATCCTATGGATAATAGGATCATGGTGTGTAGTGGCCCACATTATGGACCTTATGGTTATTGCACTAGCATTAGTGTGCAGTGACCCTTCATAGACCTTAACAGTATCTGCACCAGTATAGGATATATGCAGTGGCCCTATTGGACCTTTGTGGTAGCTGTACCTGCATAGATCTAAAGAACAAAATACAAGCCCTTGGGTTAGACATTTAGTGGACCCTTAGACCAAATGCATCTAGGCATTAAGGTAGCCTAGTAACTACTATAAAACTTCCTAGTTGACTAACCAACCTATTTATACTAGGTTATTTCTCATATGTGCTATTAATGGTTTATTTTTAGTTACAACATCTTAATTAAACTTAACATAGCCTTTAATTACTTTGGATCAGCCAACAAATGACTAAACTGGGAAAATATGTTATAAGCCTTATTATAGTGATCAAGCATATTATACCATGCAATTAACCATATTTCGAGACCATATATCCACACAAATACATCACATAATTAACATTTCATTTTCTTTGATAAATGTCGTTTATTTCTTTATGTCATGAAATTACAATATTCATCCATATAATTGCATAAGCTCATTCAAGATGCATTATGCTCAAATCTCATCATAAAATGCAACATGGCATTATTGATAGCGTAATCCCTTAAACATGGAGATAATATGTCTCAAAACATTTTATGGCCACATACATGACCATTCGGCCATAACACCTTGCATATTCTCAATATCCATCATAATCACATTAGATTATGCCTTATTTTACATCATGAATGCTTTAATTATATGAAATTTATCATTCAATCCATGCCTCATACATATTTCACGCATTTACAAGCACACTAAACATTCGGCTACTTAACATACATACATTACTCGTGCATTGTTTCACCTTAGGCACCATTTTTATAATGTTCATACATATTATCATTTTTGGATTCATATGTTTCCCTTGATAGGCATAAATTCTAGGTTACACTTTCATATGCATGTCATTAGGCCTTTCAGCCAATGCATCATAAATGCTCCTACATGCATTCATCCATCACATACATCTTATCTTACATACTTAAGCACAATTGTCATCATTTTCTCATACATCATCATTTTATACCTAAGGTCAATCATACATACTCATAGGTACCTCAATAGACCATTCGACTACCAAGTTACATACCTCTACATATATAATCTTAGCATGATAAATGTATACTCATAAGTTCATTCACTTAATTACATCCATATATGTGTATACCATATAGCCAGCATGCATACTTAGAACAATGTACAATTACATGTATTATAAACCTAACACATTACATATCTCATCCCATCCTAACTTATTCATATATACCACATATAAGTACATAACATACCTATCATGCAATTTTTAAGACATACACACTTATGCATACCTCTTTAACTCAACCGGCCATACATGCATCATTAAGGCATTTGATCATTTTAATCTCATAATTTAGATTTACGTACATCCAATATATCATTCATTATGGTTGTATGCTCTATACATGCATAATACATCAATTAAATATAAATACTCACAATTTACATACACACATACAATATATATCCTCACTCACTTTCTCATATATTCCCCCTAATTAACATGCTCATCATACATCTAGCATATGTATATACATGTTATAATCCAATTACATGCATAATTAGCCATATACACATAATTATACACCATTTTACATCATAATGCACATATTTGCATTATAAACATAATATGACTTCTACATCATTTTCATACATTCAAATCATTTTAAATGTATCATCATACATCTCATTTACCATATAACACATTTAAAGCCATTAATTTACATATATGGACATTTTATACATAATCACATATAATTACATATTATGTAATTTTTAGGACACATATGAATTGGCACAATTTAATTCGATTACACTTACTGAGAGGATCACAATACACCCCTTAGGACTACCTATGCCTTGCCTTTCCCTTTGTTTTAAGATTTGTCAATTTTCTCAACTGTCTATAATAGATTTGATACGTAAAAATTCATAATAAATCATATATATATTAAAAATGAAAATTAACCACATAGAATGACTCTTAGGCACCCAAAGAATATGGATAAAATATTGAAATTTGAAAAACTTTACTTGAATTGAAAATGATTACTATTCATTGGGCTTAAAAATCGAGCAATTCTTCTGGTTTTCTTCTAATTTCTTACTTGAAATAGGGTCTAGAGATCGTAGAGGCTTGTATCTTATGATCAAATGGTGTAAAATGAGGCTAAATCAAATGTGGAAGGATCAACAATAGAGGAAACCCTCTATTTTTGTCGTCAACTTGAGGAAGAGGGAGATGAGAGGAGTTTAGTTTGAGCTTTGACCAAAATAATGAAAATTTGACCTATTTATACTTTTAAAAAAAGACATTTAATTTTTCATTTTTTTTGCTCTCTTTCCTCCTATTTTTCCTTCTCTTTTAACCTCAATTTAATCAAAATTAAACATACAAAAATTCAATTAATTTTAGCCCTATAAACCTCTAAAAATTGGATCTTAAAAAATGAGAAAAATCAAATAAAATTGCTACTTTTAATCATACCCGATTTTCGTAAAAATACTTCCTGATATCCAAAAATTTCAATTTCAATGCTCACAGGCTAATTAGAATTTTTAAGTATCAGGTTGCATTAATCTCATAATTTTCTGAGCAACTTTTAACTATTTTACTATTAAGTTAAAACTAGGTCACCATTCACGTGACACTGCTGTAAAATTTAATTGCTATTTTTAACCACCTAATCGACTTCATTTTGACTTCAAATTTTACTTAAAATTATGTTATAATTAATACTAAAATTAGTGCCCTGGCCTCAGGAAAATACTATTTACGTCTCTAGAGGTACTATTCATACCACTAGGATTTTTCGGGTATTATAATGAACACGTGTTCTTGTAATGCCTGTAAATCAAAGTTTCATAAACAGTACATCCGTGGCATGAATAGTGCTCCTTATGAGTCTAGGCTCTTTAGTAAGGCCAAAAGGGGTGTATTGGTCATAAAACTTTGATAGGCAAAAAAATTGACAAAATGAAATAATTTAAAATTTTAGTAGAACCAATAAATCATTCCATGCTAAGAATTAATGAATAGTGACATAAAATGAGGTTATGCTAGGACAACCTTGGGATATGACTAGATGGACCCAAAAATACCATACCTTGTACATAAAAAATTCCAAACTACATGATGGTGAAGGAATTTTAATTTTTTGAGATCATCTGATATTTATTTGAAATATTTTATTTTAGCAAGTGAATAGTAATTATAGTTGCCAATGGAATTTTGACTTGAAATTTTATGAGTTTTTAATGTCACTAATAGAGGATTTTTAAAACTACAATGGCTATTTTTGGAGGTCTAGAGGAATTATTATGAATTTCTAAAATTTAAATGAAAACATGGAGAAAATGGATCATTAGATCACCACGTGTTACGATCTAGGCCATCCACCTTGCCCATATAAAAGGTTTTACACATGTGAGGGGTTCACATGTGCAAAACCCATCTTTTTCCTCCTTTAACCCCCAAAATCGATGCCATTCCCAAAGAAAGCCCTCCCACCATTTTCTTTTTCTCTCTCTACCCATACACCACCAAAATTCATGAATTTTAAATGCTTTTGACCCTTTATGATCCATAAAAGATAAATCAAGTGGAAATTTCACTATATCTTACTCCGAAAGAGAAGAATTCCATTAAGGTGAATAGTGACAAATTTGGGTGTAAGTGACCTAATCTCAATTTTTATTTTTTTTAGGTAGTTTAGGTAATTCTAAGAAATCCTATGTTTTTAGATTTCAATTTAGAGTTGAATAGAATTTTTGAAAATTTTTCAAAGGTGAAATTCATTATGTTTAGGTCAAATAGAAGGTGTTGAAGGAGAACACAATTAAAGACCTTAAAGTGGTCAAGAAAGGGGTGTTTTCACCCCCTAGGTATATGGACTTGACTCAATTGATGCATGCCATGTAGTTTTGCATGATCTTGTATGTGAACTTGTGTATGGAAATGGTAAAACTTAGGGTTAGACATGGAATTGATGTAAAAGGTTAGATTACTTATGTTAATGGCATGAAAATAACCTTGTGTGCATGATTTGGGTGAGAGAAACCAAGTGTAGGTGTGTGTGTTATGTATGGCCGAATGGTGTGCATGTATGGGATGTCATGGGTATACATGTGTATGGCATGTTATGTATGGCATTGACATTTGAAATGAGATGGAAAAAAATCATGCTAGGAATGTGAATAAAAATAACAGGATGTGTTGAGTGGTAATTTGAGAAATGATGACCTAAAATGATGTGTAATGGTGACATTAGAAATGGCATATGAAATGGTGATTGTATGTGTATAAATAATAGCATAAGTATAATGAATGAACTCCTGAGGATATTGAGACATATTGGGTAAAGGAATGAGGAATGCATGGTTGGCATGAAAAGGTATATGGGAAGCATGATTTTGAGAAATGACCAAATGAATAGTAACTTAGGAAAAAAATGACCATATAAATAGTGATTTTGCGACAAACAACCTAAAATGGGAAAAAGTGCATAAATGTACTAGAAATGAAAATATAAGTTAGTGATATGACATAAGCTAAAAATGAGTAATAACTATATAATTAAATAATAAAGAGTGACATAGACCATCAGTTAGACACCTATTGGATATGTTGATCGGTCAACTAGGGAATTAGCAGCTGCTAAGCAAGTTAGTCCTTCTGAGGCCAATGTTGTTTAATGTGATGATGGGTACAGCTGTTAAGGTTTTGAGGATGAACCCTACACACTCAGGTATTGGGAGGTCCACCTAGGCTGATCCCTACTATCCAATAGTGCTGTATTAGAGATGTTGACTTGGGGTATTGGGAGGTCCCACAGGGCTGATCTTGCTATCTCGCTTGTAGATATTGAGAGGTCCTACGGGGCTAATCCTTGTTATCTGCCAGTTTGGTATTTGGAGGTTCCAATGAATTGATCCCTTATATCAGACCAAGTAAGTACAACTACTGAGGCCTAAAATGTGAGGCACTACACGGCATATATTCTGCTATCCAGTGTCTTAAAGTGTAGTCTATCTATTATAGGCCTGAGTAACATTACACTTAAATAAATACAATACTACCTCATTAGTAATAATGGCAATTGAGTAAATACAAGGATGTAAATAATTAATTTGACCGAATATAATATGAACTAGTTACTTACATGACAAGGCACTATAAGATATAGCGAATAATTGGTACATGACCTAATAACCCTACATGGAAATGGTTATAGTATTTGTTTATCTATATATGTGACCTAATATGTGTATTTGTATTCATGACATACATTTATTATGTCAATTCTACCACTGAGTTTATACTCAGCTTGTCGGTGTTTCGATGCGTAGGTCTTAGACGAGGTAGCTGTTCAGCTTTATCCAGTATAGTTTAGCTGCTATTGAGTTCTTTTGGTATATATTTCTATACTCTGATGGTTATGATATAGAAAAGCACTCATGTATATTAGGGTTTAGAATTAGCTAGTGGATTTATATTATGGATGCTTATGTAATAAATTGTATGCTTTGTGTAAATCTAAACTTTTGATGGATATATATATATATATATATGTCTATCTAGTTATTAGTTAACTGTGGGTCTGAGACCCTGTGTCTATTGTGTGATTGTGTAAATGATCGATTTAGAGGACCAGGAGGGTCTACGAGTGGATTTTAAGTATGCAATGGTTTATAAAAGTGTTTTTTATAAGAAAAATTTTTAGTTTTTCACCTAGATAGTTGTTATGCTGCCCAAATTTCTATAAATTGGATAACTGATCTAAAATAGGGTTTTGTTAGTCAAAGACAGTTAGTATTAGGAGCAGATTGGATAATTTAGGGAAACCATGAATAACATGCCTTCATAAGTAATAAGTTGATAAGTGTTAAACGAATGAACCTTGGGGTAATTTAAGGATGGGTAACTTACGAGAAGCAACACGCTTTGTCTGTTTCCTTTGGGAATAGGCAAGGGGTGTTACATTTAGTGGTATCAAAGTAGGTTTAGGCATTCCTAGGCATACTGTACATGAGTGCAAAGGTCTAGGATTCTGCATTTGTGAAAAAAGCTATACTGTATGAAGCTAATAGTTATTTTATGTATAGTGATACATAATGAATGAACAAACCCCACTAGAATAGGGCAAAGAAGTGGTTAGTCATGCTCTCACCACTATCCATGGCCCAGAGATGAGTGCAGCCACACCAGAGCCGAGTGATGCTACACATCAACCACAACCATAGCCATAGCCTCACACTCAGGCCTCACAAGTATTGTTGCAGCAGATAGTAGAGCTATTGAGGCACACTACTGCTCCACCACCTCTTCCTCTAGCTCCAGCTCCTGGACTACCTCTACCAACTCCAGCAGCATTGCAAAAGACTTACCTGGAAAGGGTGAAAAAGATAGGGGCAGTGGACTTTTAGGTGGATGGGAGGACGATGTTACGAGAGCTAAATATTGGTAAGAGAGGATAATAAGAACTCTGGAACAATTAGAGTGTACAGAAGAGAAAGCATGAAATGTGCTACCTCTCTCCTTCAAGAAGAAGCTTTCCATTGGTGGGACACAATAAAGAGGAGGAAAGCAGTAGCATAGCTTACTTGGGAGTACTTTTTAAAGGAGTTTCGTAAAAGATATATTTTAGAGTCTTATAAGGAGAAAAGGAGATAGGAATTCCTAGACCTGAAATAGGGGTGGAGGTCAGTGTCAGAATATGAGAAGGACTTCACTTGCCTGAGCAGATACACTGAGAAGTTATTTCCCATTGAGGAAAAATGTTGTAAGAGGATTAAAAAAGGCCTCAATGTCAAGCTATGGATGCAAATTGCCACTACAAAGATTAGAGATTTTTTAAAGTTAGTAGCTGCTATTTATGATATAGAGGA
>CANXYI012034948.1:0-10590 GCA_948208565.1 Hura crepitans
TTGCGTTATTATCTTTTTGGTATGATTCAATTAATAATCAGTAGTTTTTGGATCAACTTCCCCTTTTCCATTAAAATCTTCGGCTCTTATTCTCTTGGCTCTCTCTAGCTAAGTCTTTTAGGGAGCTAATGGAAGTTCTTATTGTTATGGAGCTGATAAAGGCAGAGTAGCCATTATAACCTATTACAATAGATGCAGCATCTCTTGTAGAAATGCTAGTACAACCTAGGCTGCTAATGACATCTACCTTACTATGCTACTAGACATTGAGGCCATTCTAAAAGATTCCTACTCCACAGACATGGAAGCTTAGTCTTCTTCCTCTTTGCAAGGTGTACTCATCATAACTATAGGCACAAGAACAATTAGTAAACCTTAATATAATTAAATTATGTTATGTATAGACTTAATGCCTATAGCACTCTTATACTACCTAGGAATGCCTAAACTAGAGCTTTGATATCAATAAATGTGACACCTCTTACCTGATCTAATTGCTGGTCGATCGCCTAACATGACTAAGGTGTGCAACACATAACATGCTATCTATTCTCAAAACATTTAATCATGCATGCTTAAATACTAAAAACTCGAGTTATTAAAAAAATTTTAGAACTTAAGTAACATATTAAAAAATTTGAGAATCATCGTGCCAAAATTTTAGCAGCATAATGGTTGTACCAACCACTATCCCAAAATTTTAAATAGTAACATGTATTAATAAAAACATTTTTATATCATTTTCTCATTCAAAATCCAACTCCATGATCCTTCAGATCAATCCATATCAACATTTATCTTTAACACAGTCTAAACCTTAGTAAGAGACATTAATCATGTATTAAACAATTCAAAACAGTTTAAATTAGGATTTATAAACCATACACAAGCTTAATTTACAAAACATTATAGTTTAGGCCTAAGACTAATTACATCTATACTAAAAGTGCCTTTCTATGTCTATACATCCCATAATCTAATTACATATATCAAAAAGTACCAAAATGTTAGCTTTCTCTTCTATGTTTGAATATCCTGACGCTTGGGCTTAATAGTTCTTTCGACTAATGCATTATAGATAAAATGATATGCTAAGCATTTCCCTTAGTGGTGAAATCAAAGTAAATCATGCATTATTCTATATTATTAGTAAACCCAATCAATATCAATATTTATCACCATATACATAGTACATAATGCATAAAATAATACATAACCATACATGAGTTACATAATGGCATAAAAATCACGTAATACACAATTAAACATAATTTATGCGTTCTACATACACATTTAGCAACTTCATTCATAAAAGAGAATTCATAAAAAAATCATTTCGTAATATCATCATAAATCCATTCATAATATCATTGTTATTCGCCTATATGACAAAAACACATGTCCTATGGATAATGAGGGTGGATGGCTAGTACAACCTGCATGAACCTAAAGTTCATCTATCAACATAGATCCAAAGATCAATTGTAACATGATGGCTATTACAACTATTTATGAACCCGATGTTCATCTACTAACATGGATCTAAAGATCAAACATATGTGGGTCATTGGTCAGATTAAAAGTGGGCCTATGGAATAAAACATAAAAAATGCTCTGTAGTGCCCTAGCAGTTGCTATTGTACCCTTAGTTGATCAGTTAACCTATTTGTCTAGGCTGTTAAGCATATGGCCTACCAAGTATGTTTATTTTAGTTACACCAACTTATATAGCTAAAAAGTGGCTTTTACTTGTGATAAGGTTAACAAATAACCATATCAGAAAACCTAATGTAGTTATCATTTTAATCATGATCATAAACATTATATTAATGCAATACCATAATCAATTGCTTACATATACATACATGTGGCCATAAATGCTCAAAATTGACATATCCAACTCAATTCCACCATGTTATGATCATTATCAATGAATTAACCATGAACAACCTTTGGTGCTCAACTTAAGCATTTTTACATTGAGTATGGTTCATTATGTCCATTTCGGCCATTAACTGATCTCATTAACAAACTTCATTTCTTTATAGTATATACCATAAAAGTAAGCTTATACAACTTAAATTTTTATATATGATTTCATACATACTTGCATTATGTGCTTTCTTATATAATATAGTCACTCAAGCCACGGAATCACTATTATATACATAATTTGTCATCTACCCTATATAGCATCTCTTTTAGTGCATTAAAACACATCACACATACTCAAAATCCATTAAGGCCATTCGGCTATGGGGCTTCTATACATTAAAATAGAATATATTCACTATTTCAATACATTAAACCATTTTTCAAACTTGAATCCATTATATCATACATTTTACATATACAACTAATAAGTAAATTCATTTCTAGGTTCATGTGGGCCATTCGGCCACCACACTTGTAAGCACCAAATCATGTTCATTTTATAAAAATTTCATACATGCATCAATTCTCCTACCTTAACATAGCATTATCATTCTAAACATAGATGAATTCAAACACATACACTTCATAGAGCACATATAAACCATTCAGCCCCTAAGGCATTCCCACATCCCATAACATTTCTTCCCACTCTTAAGTACTATACACTTCAAACACATTATGTATGCCTCATATATACAATTTAAGTAACAAATTACATAATTTAACTACATTTACTCATCAATTATATAAAACTACCTTAAGTTTATTTTATGCATAATTAAGGCATACATGATTTTTCATGAAATAAATCAATTTCACTTACCAAGATGATCATAATGAGACCCTGAAGACCATTCACACCATTATTTTTCTTTTATCATGCATTTTGTTCATTTTCTTAATTGCCCATTAAATATTCGATTTTAGAAAAATTGTACAAAGTCATACGATATCTAAAAATTATAAAAGACCCTATTTTTTGAATCTTGGGCACCTACTAATTAAGGGAAAATGTAAGTTTTTCAAAATTCTTACTCGATTAAAAAAGGGCAATATTCACCTAACAAAAAATCTTATAATTTTCCTCCGATTTTCTTTGAACACATCTTAATTATGTGTCTAGGGGACTTAAAAAATTAATGTTTATGATTGGATGCTTCAATTTTTGCTTGAAAAGGGAGAATCAAAGAAGAAAGTTGGAGAAAATCTCTACTTCCATGCCATTAGGTTTTTGAGAGAGAGGGGTAAGGGAGTGTTTTGCAATTTTGACCAAAAAATCAAAATTTTCATCATATTTATCATTTTTGAAAAATTATTTTTTTAATGCATTAATCAATTTTTCTCCCTTATTTTAACTCCTTTTTCTCTCATTCCATATCTCAAAATTAATTTAATTATGTCTCTACATGCTCTAAAAACTAGAGCTCAAAAATCGAAAGAAATCAAATTAAAATGTCAATTTTACGGATCCCAAAATTCAATTAAAATACATCTCAACCTCTAAAATTTTAAATCTAGCATTATTAGACTCATTGGAATATTTGAGTATCAAGTCGTATAAGTTTTAGAATTTTCTGAGCAACTTTTAAAATTATTTACGAATCAGCTTTGCCTTAGTCACTATTCATAAGACACTACCGTAAAAACATTTTTAGCATTTTTAACCAAACAAATTAATTCCAATTGATTTCAAACTTTGCCCAAAATTATTTTATGACTAATACTTTCATCTAGTAGAGTCTTAAGAGCACTATTTATCTTAGAAAAGTATTATTCATAAAACTTGGGATTTTTGGGTTAGTATATCCCCTCCTTCTGAAAACTGTTTTATGTACTATGATAGTGGTTTGCACAACGTAAAATAGTACCTTGAAGTAGTAAACACCTCAATTGTTTTTACTACTCCTATTATAACTAGTTCCCTATATACTTCTATTGTTTTGCACTCAGTAATTATTAAATCCCCTTGACCTCTTCTTCTGCTCTATATACTCTTCCTTTAGATTAATGGCAATGTCCTCAAGTGATCATGAATCCTTGAGCCCCTTGGTTTTTAACCCGTCCATAAGGTATGGACTCACATTTCTAGTGAGTTTACGAATCTAGTCCAATATTTTTTTTCTCTTTTCTTATCTCTAGAACTCTAGATCTCTATCTTTTCAAATACTCTAAGAAGGACTCATTGGAATTCTATTTTAGCAATTCAAAGCCTTTTATAGTGACCACTATATGGGTGTCACAGTTTTACTGGCTGATTAAAGCCTCAATCACTTTTTTCTCTTGCCCGTGATACCAATCTCCCTTTCAATGTAAGGGTAATATAAGCTACTTTGTGCTTTTTGTTGAGTTTTATGTCATGCATTACTATGGCATAGAGTTGACATGCACTTGTAGATCAGTGGTCCTATAATACCATAAAAATCTCGACATTTATGAAATGTACTTTCTCGAGGTCAATAGTGTTCTCGAGACCCGAGTGCACTGAAGTCACTGGATGAAAGTATTAATCATAAAATAAATTTGGGCGATGTTTGAGAATAATCAAAAGTCATTAGGGTGGTTAAGAACATTAAGAAAGTTTTACGGTAGTTTTTTGAGATTAATGACCAAGGCAAAGTTGAATTGTAAAATAATTTTGAAGTTGTTCAAAAAATTGTGAAAATGATACAACTTGATACTTAAAAATTCTGACAAGTCTAATGGCACTAAAATTGGAATTTTTTGATATCGAGAAGTAATTTTTTGAGAAATTAGGCAACATAAAATAATGAAATTAATTGGTTTTTTGCATTTTTTAGCATTGACTTTTGGGGGTATTTAAGGGATGATTAAAGTGAATTATTGTAATGTAAATTGCAATTTATTATCTTTAGGAAGAGAAGAAAAATTAGGGAAAATTGCCTTGATAATGCATTTTTTAGAGGGGGTATAAATAGGTCAAATTCTTCCTAAAAAGTCAAAATAACTATTCACCCTTCTCTCCTTATGATCGATGGTAACAAGCCCTCTCACCTCTATTTTCTTTTCTTCAAACCTACCTTTAGAGCCAAAATCTCTCCACTAAATTAAATCCTATGGACCTTGATGCCTTAAAGCTCATATATGAATTAGAATTATCAGAAAAGATTGCATAGTTTTCATGATTTTTCAATCCTATAAATAGTAACCTCAATTTGTTCGGGTAAGAATTTTTTACTTCTACTATTTTTCTTAGATACTAGGGTACCTAAGAGTGGATTTATGGTCTTAGATTTGTTTTTGAAGCTATAGTTGATTTATTATGGATTTTTTAAGAATTTTCATGTTTACGTTAGGAGTTTCCAAATTGAGCCATGAAAAGGGCAAGGCAAAGGTATAAATAGATCCCGAGACTCCTCTTTGATCATTTTAAAATGTGCAATTGGAATAAAATGGGCATTTTCATTCATAATCCCTAAATTTCCATATTATGCCTAATATGCATTACTTGATTAAATGTGTATATTGCCATTAATTTCATGCATTAATTATGTTGTATGTATTGTAATAACTATATTAATGTGTTTTAAATGGTTAGAAAGGATTGGAAATGAGTGAAAGTGAATAATATTCTAAATAGGCTATGAAAAACATAATATGGAGCATAATGTGACATAAATGACTAATTTGCATAGTTAAGGCTATATAAGCATAAAGTATGGTTAATTTTCTTATTTAACATCTTTATAAGTGAATGGTAGCATTTGAATTCATTAGAGATGGAAATTTCCTAACTAATAATTATTATGTTGGGTATGTGCCTTATAGAGAAAGTGACATGGAAATGCTTATATGCACTTTTTCATGATAATAAGCATGCCTAATGTGAGTTATGACATGTTTTGTAGTTGGTATGCTAATTGTATGTGTTATTGGTTCTTTGGCTGAATGACACAATTGCCATATAATAGTGTAGCTATTTTTTTTATTTTTCTTTCTTAAACATTTGTAATTAGGCTATGTGAATATTATGGGAAAATGGTAGGATTAGGCTTATCACAAGATTCTTGTAGTCATTTTCTTGATGAAATAATGGCATTTTGGGAGCTAAATAATTGTAAATATAGTATTTGATGTCTTACAATGGGTATGGCTGAAATGGTTGAGAGGAAAACCTTATATCTTTATGTTGGCATGAGTTAAAATAATGAGAAATGCATGTAAGCAACTTGGTGGCTAAATTTCTTTAGAGGCATGAAGGCTTATAATTTTGGCCTTTTAAGCTATATTTGTATGTAAATATGTCATGGCATATGATTTATGAAGTTTAAATGATGGTAAGGATGATATGTGAATAAATGCATATGTGTGGTCAAATGACTTCTGTGAGTATACATGCATGATAACCTAGATAGTGTGATCATTAATTTGTATACATGATTCACCCATTATGATGTTTTAAAATGGGATTAATAACATGAAGAAATAAGGTTTATGACCAATGCATGTCTTAACCTATAAAGACCTAAAAGAGTTCTTTAAAAACACATTATGCCATAAAACAGGCAAATGATGATTATAAAGGAATAAATTAACCTAAATGGAATTATGGCCTTAATGTGAGTGTGTATATTTTTAATACATGCTATAAAATCCAAAATTAAGATGGATAATGTGGTTGTGTGTGCATATGGCACAAGAAGGGCATAATGCTGTGTTAAAATGGGCATGAATGCCAATAATGATGTTTTCTATTAAAATAAATTATTTTAGTCATTTGATGGCTAAAACATTTATGATAAAAGGTTTGTTAGCTTATTTAATAAGGTGGAACTGAAAAATAGTGGTTTTTAGCCCATAAGATGTAACAACTTAGGGAATAGATAGGTTGATCGGTCAGCTAGGGGATATAAAAGCTACTAGGGCATTTTGATGTTTAGATGAGATCTAAAGGTTCACTTTTAGTCTTACCTGAGGATATACATGTTGTGATCTTTAGATCTTTATGGATGTAGCCGCTAGTAAGGTTCTATAGGGGCCATTACATTGAACATATGTGGGTGAAGCCACGTAAGTCTAGATAGGCACAGCACAACATAGCTAGTGCAGCAGCCGTTAAAGTCCAAAATATAGGCCACTACATAAGTTATAATTCTGATATCCATTAGTTTAAGGTTATCACCATGGTTAAAAGTTTATATAATAAAGTAAATAATAAAAGTAACTTGTAATGCATGACATGGCTTTAAAATGATAGAATAGAGCAAACATGATGTGAGAATGGTTCATTTGGTGGAATGATATTTTTATATATTATTATTGTTATGCATGCATGACATAGATATTTTGTGCATGATACATGTCAATTGGACATAATGTAATATTTTAACCTTTTACTTGATTATTATGTAATATGTAAAATGACAATGCATGTTAAAGAAAAACATATAAATATGGTACGTAAAGAATGATAACTAGCACATGTTATTTTGATTACACCACTAAGCTTTGGCTTAGAGTATCATTTGTTTATGATGCATAGGTAAAAAGATTACATTTTAATACTTAACAAGACATCAAGACTTACTAAGAAAAAGCTTTCTTTTCATAACTTTGTATATATATGTAATAGTTGTGATGCATAGGTGCACTCAAATGTGTAATGCATGGGATGGGCCTAACTATTCTAAATTTTTATTTAAATTGTAACCAAACATTTCTTTTCGGTTTACAAAATTTTCAAAGCATATTAAACTGTGATAATGTATGTTAAGTTGTATGTTATCTCTTCCTAAGGTTGAGATATCTTATGTTATGTGTTGTTAGAGTGATCAGAGGATCACGGGAAGTATGTGGAAGTGTGTGAATGGAAAGTAGAAGTGTATTTTCTTATGGAATTTACAATTTAACAACTGGAGATAATGCTCGGTATAGCCGTTATGCTATTAAAATTTTGGCACGAGGATTCTTAGTTTTAAATGTGTAACACTATTATGGAAAACTTTTTGAAAATTCATATTTTCATACATAATGATTTTTTTCAAAAAAATGTTTTAATGAGATAAGGGAGCTACCATGAGTTTGAATATCTCGATATGCATACACACCTTAGTTAGGTTTGGCAACCGAACTAGGTAAGAGTTGTCACATTTGGTGGTATTAGAGCTCTGATTTAGGTGTTCTTAGATAACATTTGAGTGCTTAAAGTCTAAAGTCTACATCACATACTATTGGATGTTAAGGCTAACTAAATTATTTTCTTAAATATAGATATGATGCATGCTTCACCATAAGTTAGTGAGGATGAAATCGAGAGTCGTACTCTAACTATGAAAGCACTCAAGGCTATGAGAGTTAAGTCTACATCTATGAGCATAGCAAGTCATGAATAGTCTTTAGGATAGCTTCCACTAGGGTTATGCTTTGATTGTGGATAGCCAGGTCACATGCACAAGGATTGTCCTTAGGGACAGAGTGTGCGTTAGAGATTAGCACCTGCACAAACTAAAGGTTAAAAGAAAAGTTGAAGAGAGAGAGACGAGGGAGCTCAGAGAGATAGATTAAAGTCTTGACAGGAGCATATAACACCTACCCATCAATATGCCATTAGCACATAGGAGGATATTGATGAGCTAAACATTATTGCTGGTACTTTTCTCCTATTCAATCTAGGGTCTGCACATTCGTATATTTTCATATCATGAGCATAAGAAATTAGGTTAGTTTTAGAACCACCTAACCTAGAGATCTTAGTTAGTCACCCCATAGGCCAACATGTGGTAGTTAACAAAGTGTATAGAGATTGCACTTTGCTGATATAGGACCACTAGCTTCTTGTTGCCTTGATAAAATTACCTTTTGATGATTTTGACTTGATATTAAGAATGGACTAGTTATCCAAATATTAAGCAATTTTGGACTTTAAGCATAAGAGGTTGACTCTCTAAGCTAATGATAAGTCTTAAATCATAGTCATTAGGGAGAGAGTCAACCTCTTGTCCAATGTGATATCTACAGTTATTGCTAGGTGGTTAATAAGGAAGGGTTATCTGGCATACCTTACTCATGTGTATGACACCATAAAAGATGAACTAGATACGAGTAGCATACCTATTGTGGCTGAGTTTGTTGATGTCTTTCTGGAAGAATTACTATATTTGCCACCAGAGAGAGAACTTGAGTTCAGTAATGAGGTTCTACCTAGTACTGCTTCGGTATCGATAGCTTCATATCAGATTACACTAGTAGAATTAAAAGAGTTAAAATTTAAGTTGTAAGAGTTGCTAGATAAGGGTTTCATTAGATTGAGTTTTTCACCATGGGGAGTACTGGTTCTATTTGTGAAGAAGAAGGATGGTTCACCTGAGTTATATGTTGATTACCAACAGTTGAATAAAGTGACAATCAAGAGTAAGTATCCTCTGTCATGGATTGATGATCTATTTGATTAGCTTAGAGGAGCTGGAGTGTTGTCTAAGATAGATTTGAGATTAGGGCACTACCAATTGAGATTAAAGGAATTAGATGTGGCAAAAACTGCTTTTAGGATGAGGTATGGTCATTATGAATTCCTGGTAATGCCATTTAGGCTTACCAATGCTCTTGTACCATTCATGGACATAATGAATAAAGTCTTTAGGCCTTACCTTTTTGGGGTATTCTTTATAGATGACATTCTAGTTTACTCGAAGAATAAGGAAAAGCATGACCAACATTTGATAATAGTTTTTTATATTTTGATAGAAGAAAAAATCTATACCAAACTCAGTAGGTATGAGTTTTGGTTGAGTGAAGTATCTTTCTTAGGACACATAACATCAACAGATGGTATTAAAGTTGATCCTTGTAAGATAAAAACAATAATGGAATGGAAACCACCTTGGAATACCAATGAGATTTAGATTTTCCTAGGGTTGTCAAGGCAATATAGATAGTTTGTCAAGGGGTTTTCCTTAATAGTACCTCCTATGATACAATTATTAAGGAAAAATGTTTCATTGCTTTGGGACAACAGGTGTCAAGAAAGCTTTAACGGCTATATTGATAGAGACTTCAATTGTTGTATAGTCAATTTCAGAGAAGGACTTTACCATATTCAATAATGTATCTCACAATGGGTTAGGGTGTGTTCTAATGTAAGACAACAAGGTTACTGCCTATACTTCAAGATAGTTGAAGGTATATGAGAAGAACTACCCTACTCATGATTTAGATCTTATAGTTATTGTGTTTGCTATAAAAATTTTGAGACATTACCTTTATGGTGAGAAGTGCTATATCTATATGGATCACAAGAGTTTTAAGTATTTTTCCACATAGAAGGAGCTAAACATAAGACAAAGGAGGTGGATGGAATTGATCAAGAACTATGACTGCTTGATTGATTATAATCTAGGGAAAGAAAATGTAATGGCTGATGCACTTAGTAGAAAGTTCATGGCAACTATAGGAGCTATGATTGTCAGATTATAGCTCACAGGTGATATTGCAATATTAGCTAAGATGTAAGTTAAGCCTAGTCTAGTACAACAAATGAAAGATTATCAAAGATGACTAGAAGCTGATAAGTATGATCAGTGCTATCCAAGAGGGTAAGTCGATAAAGTATAAGATTAAGGGAGATAGATGTTTGTACTATTATGACAAAATTTGTGTGCTAGATGTGGAAGAGTTGAAGAAGCAAATTCTGCAAGAAAC
>CANXYI012035042.1:0-11990 GCA_948208565.1 Hura crepitans
AAGCCTCGAGATTTCAAGATTATCGAGAGAAGACTACTTCTTTTGGTATTATTTTGGATTTTTATATCTATAATTATGTGATGTATAGGTTAAGCACTCATGTGATGTATATAAGGGGAGATGGGGCTAAACTGTATTTGATGTATTCTTTTTGAATTGTATGGTCTGTAAAATGTTTAAAGTTAATTTTAAAATATTGTGTTGAATGACATCTCTTCCTAAAGTTGAGACATGATTGTGTTATTGTGTGTTGTTAGAGTGACTAGAGGATTATAGAAGTTAGGTAATGATTGGAAATTATTATAAAAGTGTTATTTTATTATGCAGGTTACTATTCATTTTGGGATAGTGTCCCGTTATGCCCGTTATGCAGCCAGATTTTCGACATGAGGATTTTCAAAAGTGAATTGTAACTATATTTTGAAAAAATTTTTAGTAACCCATATTTTTATAAGTTTATGCATGTGGTAAAATGTGTTTTCAAGTATAATAATTATGGATAAGAGTTATTGAGTTTGGATAATGCATTTGTGTACGCACTCCTTAGTCGGGCTTAGTAACCGACCGGTGATCGAACCGGGTAATGGGTGTCATATAAATGATTGCGAAGATATTTTTCATGCATTTGGTTTCAATAAAGGGGTTTTATGGTTCATTTGAAATGTACTCTATTTAAATGTGTTATGAATATGATAAAAGATGCATTAGCCAGAAGCTAAAAATTAGATATATAACATGCCTTTGCCTTTATTCTCGTTCCTAAACTTGTCTATTGTTACTAGAATTTCATAACTCATTAAAGGGGGTCACAAACCTTAGAACTCATTTGAGAAAGTTGCTTATGTCTTGAACTTCTATTAAAAATTGACTATTTTTATTAATTGAACTTTCCCTACTTGAATTTTGTATATTTTATCATAATCTATAATATTAGTAATAATTTAACATTAAAGAGAAAAATACATGCTTAAACTGTATATTGAAATAGAATCAATAAATTAAAAAAATAATTAATTCTCATTAATTGAAAATTGAAAAGTACAATATTGAATATATACAAATTAAGCTAGTTAAGATCATACCAAAGACATGAAAAAAGAATTCTAGAAATTGAGAGACTATACAATTGTCAAATTTTTACTAAATAAATAATTATTTTCTATCATTGTAATCAATGGTTTTCAGCATTTGATGTCATTATCTTACTTGGCAATTGTTGCTTATTGCTTTGGGCTCAATTGAATTGGATAATCGCATTGGCAGCTTGAGATTAATTTTCATCCTTATTAGGCCCCTTCAATTATAAAATTTGAACATCTAAAAGTCCAAGATTAAATAAGAAACTTTGAAATACATGTGAATGATAAGGCTTAGTAAAAAATCATCAATTTGATTATAAAAAGATATAGGGAGGAAATGAATACACATCCCTTTGATGTTTATTTTGAACCAAATGACAATCTATCTTAATAAGTTTTGTTCTTTCATATAAAGTAGGGTTGTTGGTAGTTTGAATGGTCGAGTGAATATCACTTAACATATTGGCAGCTAGAGGTTGAGAAAATTTCACAAGCTCTAGCAAGAGCCTTGTACTTTACTTCTACACTAAACCTAAAAATAATACTCTATTTCTTAGATTTCTAAGAATGAGATAAAAACCTAAGCAAACATAAAAACTAATAATTACTTTCCTAATTTTGAGAGATGTTGCCTAATCAAAAAGCATACAAATGCAAATAGTTATTAGCTAGATAGAAAAATCCATTTTCTAAGAGAATATTTGTAAACTCTAAAGACATAATGAGTTAATTAGAGATTAGATGAAGTGGGCACAACAACATGCCACTATCATCGCTAAATAGTAAAAGCAAGATCGAGTTTGGAATGAGTGAGATACAAGAGTCTACTAACATGAGTATTGTAAAAAGTTGGTCATCTAAAATAAAAGAATTAGATGGAGGCACCATTGGAGTTTCAGCTAGTTTGGAGTCCAAAAAACATGTATAAGATAATAACTCCAATGCATACTTCTTTTGCCACATATCAATATTGCTAGCATTTCAAGCGCTTTCAAAATAAAGAAAATGATTAAGCTTTACACTTGATTTTGAAAGCACTATGCAAAAAAGTCTTGACAAAAACACTTAAGATAACAAAGCCTTAGTCGATTTTATTGTGCCGTTATTTACTGGCCTAGTTTAAACCATAAAGAGATTTAAGTAATCAACAAACTTGACTAGGCTTGGTTGATTTAAACCTTAAGGATGTTGTATGTATGTGACACCCCTTATCCACTCTAATACCAAACCCCAATAAGAGATGACAAGTTACTACCTATCTTCTTAAGACCTTTTCCAGACATATAAGCTTATTTAATTAGACTTATAGTTCCCTTTTTTGTGTGTGTTTATCATAACATCCATTTTAAAGAAAATTCGGCAACATAATGGCTGTCCAAGATTAAAACCAAAAATTTTAACCTGCAATAAAAACACTTCTATAATATTTCCAACCTTTATCTAACATTATAAAATCCTTTTGATCCACCACAACTCAATAGCTTCACTCACATCACAAGGCATCAGTGCCCACTCATTATATGAAATTCACACATTTCAATTACACATACATACATTAAAGTCTCAACTTAAGCAAGCACATGGTTCGTACACACATAAATTCATCATATATATACATATAAAGGTTACTTATACAACTGATGATTTTAGTTTACATCGACTTGGTCAAACCCATCTGAACCTATACATGAGCATCATTCTACATATTACATCATATCAAAATATTCAAAAGACATATAAATACCCAGGACTATATGATTGAGCTATTATACTACTCCTATGAGGCTGAGTTACATGAATTATTTGCAATTTACCCATCAAAAAATCAACATGCTAAGCATGCACTTAGTGGTGAATTAAATAAAATATACATTATACATACATGCAAATGCAGAATCACACACAAACATGCCAACATGTGTAATGAATAGAAAATAAAAAGTCACATCAACATGTTTGAATCAAGCTTAGCCATCTATGTCTTATTACTTATCATTTTGTAGACACTAGGTCTCTCATGTTCAGATTGCCTAATAATGAAGAAAGGACAAAAATTCCAAGAAAAAGGAATGTTAACATTCGATTCGAAGATTTCTTCACTCAAAGTTTTAAAGTCATGATTAATTTTAGGCACAACATAAGGAAAAAAATGCTTTAAAATTGAAAGATGTTGCATTTTAAAATCTTTAGGCCTCTAAAGGGCAAAACTACATCATTTTGCTCCTAAAATGGCCATTTGCACCTTGCCAAAATGGCCATTTCAAAAGGTAAAATGATCATTTTGATCTTTGCCAAAATGGCCGTTTCAACATGTAAAATGGCCATTTCATACTTTACTGAAACAACTGTTTCACCTCTGCAAAATGGCAAATCTATATAGGATTCTTCTTTGGGTAAAATAGCCATTTTCTCATAAAATAACCGTTTCATTCCTTAATCCACATGTATAAAAGGAGAACCCTGTATCAGTACAAGAGGTTGACTTTTCTCAGTAAGTGCACACTTAAAAGCGCAAAAACACTTTCCAAACACTATTCTTACAATTTTAAAAGGTTTTTCAAAAATTATTTGCCTTTTTCTGTGGTTAACTAGATATCATTCCTGAAGGCAATTATACATGATGGGTTGACCAATTCTCTCCTTTCTTCATTTATTTTTCATCCGTCTACTAGTCAGGTGTGGTGCCTTTTTATTTTATATTCTTTGTTACCCATTAACTAGTTAAATATGGCAACTTTATTTTATTTAGCTACTCATCTACCAATTAGATGTGGTACCCTTATTCTATTTGTCCATTGTTAGCATTATATTTTTCTTCTTTTCTTTCTCATTTTCATCCATCTACCAGTTAGGTGGGTGACTCTATTTTAATTCTCTTATCTATATACTAGTTAGATATGATAACTTATTACTTGTGTTTTACTAATGTTGTGTTGTTTTATTTATTTGATCATTTGTTTCATGTTCTTTTATTATTATTATGTTCATCCTTTTATTCCATTTATTCCATTATTCATACTAATATCGCATTTTGTTATTGTGTGAGTTGTTTGATCTTTTGAGAGTTTAACTGACCTTTCTTTCTACTCTTTTATCAAACATCGGTGAAGTAATCCTTTATTATTCTTTTTTTCTTTTTATTTCTTGTTATTTTTTTCTTTTTTCTCTTTATCGTCTCATTATTTTCTTTATTTATTTTATTTATTTATTCTTTTTCAATTAGATTATATTTTAGGCAATTTTAATGTAATTTTATTTTTATCCAGTTAGAATGTATTTAGGTAATTTTCATGCAATTTTTATTTCTTTTTCGGTTAGAATATACTTTAAGTAATTGCAATGTAATCTATTTTATTTGCATTTTTCCCTGTATTTTCCATAAATATTGTAATAGGTAGAAAATGATTTTTTTCCACGTTATAAAAATAACCAAATTGTTTTATACCTAATTAAATTTGTGTTTTCCTAATAAAATGCGTTTTGACTTTTCTTTAACGAAAGTCACAAATAATAAAATCTGTTTTCTAAAAATTAGCATATGAGACTGAAGTTCTCAAAATAATCTATCACCTGATTTGATGCATGATATTCTTTAATTTTATTTTTTGTAAATATGTAAGTTTTATTATTTCTTTATGTGATTGTATGATTTATTTCAATTTTGAAACTTACTTAAGAAAAAGGATAAAATTATATATTTAATCTAAAATTTCATATTAACTTGAGGTATAAATAAGAGTAGGGTTCCGAACTGCTTTGGTTTTGGCCTTACAAAGTATTTTCCAACTTTAGTTAGGTGGCAACTCTTACCTTGTGATGCCCAACTCGCTCTTTCTAAGCTAATTAAATAGGAATGACTTAAGATTCCTCTAATTTTCTTTTTGTCTTTCGAAACTCGAGAGATAAGATTTAGGTTAAGTCTTTAGTTGTTTCAATTTGATCGCCCTCAAAAAAGAAAGGATGCAAACAGTGGTAACTGCACTAAAGACAAGAATACCTCAAATTAATACAGAATGTTATGTTTTGAATTTATAATATTATCTATTTTTTGAAACTGCATTACATGTTAAAGCCTTAGACTAAGTTAGGTATCCATTTTTACCATAATGTCATTTCAAAGAATGAACCCATTTTTATTCAATTTGGGAGACTGTCAAAGGTGGCATCAAATCCAAAACTTATACCTATAAGGCCTATTAAATGGTGAACTAATCGGTTATATGCTCATGATGAGATAGACTTATTATGGAGGGATCATGCTTGGATGGCCATAACTTGCGTGACCTAACCGTGAGCCCATGTAATGACCAATAGCAACTTCCCCTAGGTTTTATGGTTAATACTACATTGTATGCTATATGGTCTAATACAAGTGAAATATGGCTTAGTCATACTGAAATGTTGTTGAACCCATTAGGCTTTTTTAATTGGAATGGGCTAGACTGGGTATTTTGATTTGATTGAACATATCCAACATATGTCGGCCAAATATCTTGTATGCATTCTTTAAATATGAAAGAAATAATATTCAACTATTTGTTATTCATTATTTGAATCTGGTAGGGCTACTGATATCCCACAAGTAAGCCCTCTTAAGAAAGAACACATTGACCTCATATGCGGGAAGTGATAAGGGTGGAAGGCTCTTGCTTGTGTTTATTTTTGTACACATTAATATGAATCTACACTTCTTGTATTTTTGCATTTCATTCATCACTTTTAACCTTTGCAAGCCATCATAGATCCTCAAGCCACTTAGGTACATATGTCAAATGAAAGAATAACTCGATAAGAAATCATCCCTACCACTTACAACCTGATAGATATGGCAGGACAAGGAGATGGTAGTTCTTTCACTCAGGACTTTGAAGCCAAAACGAATCAGAATTTCAAGGAATTTGAAAAGAGGATGATATCTATGGTCATAAAGGCAATCGCTGGGGTTGTTCCTACTTCTGATTCACCACCACCTACTGAAGCAATAGTAGTTACACCGACTGGAAGAACAACTATTGCTTCTGGGGGAATTGGCATAAAAAATGAGGTTATGGGTTTAAGTGAAAAGGTTAAAAAAGCTAAGTTATTCAAACCAAAGTTTGATTTTTATGAAGAATCTAAGTTTGACTCTTGTGAAGAATCTGATGATGAAGTTAAGAAAAGGGGCGTGCCTTGAAAAGTTAAAAATGCTACCACAAAGAAACTAGAAGAAAAGATAGAGGCAATGCCAAAACTCCTCTATAAGGGTAAAGGGCTGGATCCGGATGAACTTACCCTAAAATCTGAGGAGCTACTGCCCTCTAAATTCAACATGCTGAAATTGCCCAAGTTCAATTGGACCATTGATCTAAGAGCACATGTCAAGTAGTATGCTACGATCATGTGAGGCATAGAGCTTAACACAAAATAGAAGATAGCTTAATTCAACCTTACACTACAAGGGAGAGTTATTAACTGGTACCATGGACTAAAGAAAAAGGTTAAGAAAGATTAAGGGAAGATCATTAAAGCTTTTATTAGCTAATATGATTACAGTACACATATGGAGATTATCATGAAAAACCTCGAACTGCTTAAGCAAAAGCCTAATGAGACCTTTATAAAGTACCTGACAAGATAGAGGTCTAGAGTACTAGAAATGAAAAGAAAACTAAAGACATAAAATCAGGTTCGTATGTTCATTAAAAATGTCAGCCCTTATCTAAAAGAAGGTTTGAAAGCTAAAGGCCCAAGGATTGGGAATCACTCAAGGACATTGCCATTGATCTAGAAAAAGAGCATGCTGAGCAAAAAAAGAATTCGGAGGGGTTCAACAATGGAATAAATTTGAACAACAGAGGTACAGGGGGAGCCAGTTATAGTGGGATAGGTAAAACTGCTAAAGTATCCACTGTGATAAGACATTACTCAAATTTAGGCAAACCATTGTCCTAATGCCTAAAATGGTTCCAAAAAGAAAGGAAACTTCAATCCTTTCCTTCCAGACCTACCAAAATTGAGGGCTAACCTTATCACATATCGGACTTATATGACCAATATCATTAGTTCACAGGTCTTAACATAGATAACTGCCACACTCTAAGGGATAAAATTCAGGATTTAATTGACTTAAGATAGATCCTCGACCCAAAAAAGAGATAAAAAGGTTAGGGTACCTATTTGAATGTTCCTCCACCCATCAACATGGTCAATTCAGGATTGTCAAAATGGTATGTGCTATGGGATTTATATGAAAATGACTATTTAGTGGCAAAGAGAAAGGCAAAATTAGGTTAGGGTTCAGTTTGTGTGACAAACATATAGGCTACCGATAGCACAAGTGAGTTAAAGGAATAGGTCTATGACTTATGGATTGATTCAAATTCTAAGTAGAAAAAACAAAAGCCAAGGTAGTAATGAAATGATCGAGTAGTGCCAGAAGTAGAAAAATAGCCAATTCCTCTGGTTATAGAGAAAGAGGACAATGGAATAATGAAGTAGCTGAAGAAGACTCCAACATAGATTTTAATATGGGATTTGCTACGACAATCCCCCTCACATAGACAAAAGGTAGTCAAAGCCTTATGTGCTGCAATGGTTTTAACTACCATATCATAATCTGAACTAGTGGCAATGGTAAAGAGGGAGGAAAAAGCAGTCGTTAGCTTTTAAGACGCAAATCTTCCACCAGAAGGACATCATCACAACCATTCTTTATTCATAAAAGTAGAAGTTAACGGTAAGCACATGGCATGCATGATGGTTGATAATGGGCTGCCAATCAATATATGCCTACTTAAAGTAATAGTTGCATATGGGTTTGAAGATTAAATTATCTTTTAGTCCAAGCCCACCATTATGGGCTATGAAAACACTAAGTGGCAGGTATATAGGACTTTCAAAGTTAAGGTCAAAATAGGGTTAATTATAGATGATGTGGAGTTCGCAGTGCTTGATATCTCGATGAATTTCTTCTTGCTTTTAGGAAAGCCATGGTTCCATAAGTTAAGAGGGTTTTCGTCAACACTGCATCAAATGATAAAGATCCCCCACAATAGTGAGATTGTGACCATATGGGCTACAAGGGAGAATCAAGTTTCAATGCTAAAAATAGCCAACCAACCTTTCAGCTGATTCCATATAGCTGGGATCTTTTTGAAAGAGGAAAAGGATGATCCCAAAATGGTAAATATGCTTAAAAAGATTAACTATTTACTAAGTGCTAGTTTAGGGAATGATTCGGATAGGTTGATCTCAATTGTACAATTGAAAAGACAAAAAGATTAAAAGGGGTAGGGTATCCCGCCACTAGAAAAGGGTTTTATTCAGACTAAAGGGAATATCAGCTACTATGGAGAGTTAGAGCCTACTATCATAAAAGGGAAAGTCATACATGGGTTTGAGATCTTCAGTGATGTGTTTGATTAGGCTATAGGTGAAGTCAAGGCACCTCAGATTTTTAGGATAAAGAGGTTATGACCAATTTAGCAAACCTAAAGATTAAATCTAAAGAGGAAATTCTAACCACTGCCATGCTTTAAGACAAGGAGAAGAAAATGGTGGAAAAAAAATGGCTCTTTAGAAGATTTTTTTTAAAATTTTATATGTACCTGAACCTTTTAATGACATTGTTTCTAATTCTTTCATTAATAAGATGAATGATTTTGCTTATTTTTGTAATGTCTCATATAATTGCATCATGCATAATGATAATCATGACACACATAACATATTTGACATTAATTTAATTAATACTACCTCGTTTAATCTCGGTACTAGTGAAAACCCTAAAGAAATTTTAATTGTATCTAATATAACTCCTGAAGAGATGATAAATTTTGAGAGAATACTGAAAAAATATGAAAATGTCTTTGCTTGGACCTATAAAGGCATGCCCAGGGTAAATAGGGAGAGCTGAACATGCCATTTACACATACCTAGAAGCAAAACTAGAAAAGTAGAAGTTGAGAAAGATGAGGCCAAAATGGGCAAAGAAAATAAAAAAGGAGGTACACAAAAAAATCGAAGCTAAGTTCTTGGAGGAAGTATAGTTTCTAACCCAGTTAGCCAATGTGGTATCTATCGCCAAGAAAGATGGTAGAGTTAGGATGTGAATAGATTATAGGGATTTGAATAAAGCTTACCCAAAAGATGATTTCCATTGCCACACAAAGATGTTTTGGTTAATAGTGTAGCAATGTGTAAAATGTACAGCTTTGTTGATGGATATCTCGATTATAATCAGATTGTGAACAAGATAATAGACAAGATAAAGACCACGTTCGTCACTGAATGAGGAACCTTAAGCTATAGAGTCATGCCTTTTGGGTTAAAGAATGCTAGAGTTACTTATCAGAGGATGGCTATAAGGATTTCAGATGACCTAATTCATAAGAAAGTGGAGGTTTATGTGGATGACATGATAATCTAGTCCGCTAGAAGAGAAGGGCATTTCAAAGCATTGGAAAAATTCTTTCAACAGATTAATTAGTATAATCTGTATGTAAACCCTAAGAAATGTATCTTTAGGGTAACTTCAGGTAAGCTCTTGGCGTATATAATAAGTCAAAAAGGGATTGAGGTAGACCCTGATAAAGTCAAAGCTATCAAAGAGATGGCAGTTCTAAAGAAAAAGAAAGAGATAAAAGGATTTCTGAGTAGAATACAATACATCAATTGGTTTATAGCCAAGCTCACCACCATATATGAGCCCATTTTCAATCTTCTCATAAAGAACCAACCAATCAAGTGGAACGATGACTATTAAAAGGCTTTTAACTCTATTAGAGAATATCTACTAAATTTACTAGTTTTGTAACAGCCAAGGCATGAAATGCCGTTAATTCTCTACCTATCTATTAAAGAAAACTCAGTAGGGGCTAGCACAAGAGGATGAATTTGGGGTTGAATTTGTAATTTACTACCTGAGTAAGAAATTTCTTCCTTATAAGGCCAAGTATGTGGAAGTGGGAAAGATTTGCTTGGCAGTAGTATGGGCTTTAAAGAAACTGAGTCATTATTTCCAATCTTATGTAATACAGGCAGTATAAAGCACAATCCTTTAAGATATCTTTAGGTAGCCCCATCTTTGGTATGAAGAATAAGTAAGTGGCTTCTTTTACTCTAAGAGTTTGACATCCAGTACTTAACCCGAAAGACTATAAAAGGGCATGCAGTTGCAAAATTCCTAGCCATTCATCCGTTAGAAGGTGAATCATCGAAGTTCAAATTCCCATATGAGAATCTAACCCCAATTATAGTCTAAGGATTACAGATGTACTTTAATGGGGTAGTAAATAGCAAAAAGGCAGCAGTAGGGGTAATTCTAATAATCTCTAAAGGAGAAAAGTTGCCGCTAACTAGAAAGTTAAGGTATAAGGTTACAAACATGGCAGAGTATGAAGCTTGCATATTTAGGCTCAAAGCATTATTGGCTCTCGGTGCAAAGACAATTAAGGTATTTAGAGATTTGTGCTTAGTAGTGTATCAGACCAATAAAGAATAAACCATTCGAGAAGAGAAATTAATACCTTATGCAAAGCATTTGAGATCTATCAGTAAAGAGTTCAAAATGTGCACCTTTTGCTATGTTCCTAAAGATAAGAATCAGTTAGCAGACGCATTAGTCACCTTGGTCTCTATGTGGGATAATCCAAAAAGAATAATCATGAAACCAGTGCTTATTTTCAGTTCAAAAAGGCCTTGCTATGAAATAGAGTAGATAATAGAAATAGAATGGGAAGAAGATAAGCTGTGGTTTTATGATATCCAAAATTACCTAGAGAAAGGAGTCATTCTTGAAGAAGCTACAAATAGGGATAAGAGGGTGTTGAGAAAGTTATTAACTCAGTTCATCAGTGTAGATGGAGTTTTATACAAAAGGCAAGTAGATGGTCTTTAACTCTATTGCTTGGAAGGGAAAGAAGTAGAGAGGGTCATGGAAGAGATACATGTAAGGTCATGTGGCACACACATGAATGGTTTAGAGTTAGCTAAAAAAATCATGTGCTAGGAATTTTTTTGGCTTACTATGGACCATAATTATTCAAAGTATGTATAGAAGTGCCATAAGTGTCGACAGTATGGGGACTTAAGATGTGCCAGTATCAAAATTACACAGTCTGTCATCTCTTTAGCCATTTATTGCTTTCTATATAGACATAATCAGAGATATACATTTGATAGCCTTAAATGGGCATCATTTCATCATGGTAGCCATTGACTATTTCTTGAAATGGGTTAAAATAGAATCTTGTAAGAAATTGGGAGCAAAAAAAATTGCTGAATTTATAAATAAGATTTTGATTTGCAGATATGGGGTTCCAAACCACAGAGTTTCAAACAACGGTGTCCAATTTCAGGCTGAGATAAAGGTATTGCTATAGAAATATAGGATACAACACCTTAAATCCGTTCCTTATAGACCATAGGCCAATAGGGCAGTTGAAGTAGCAAACAAGAATGTCAAAAAGATCCTAGCTAAGACAATTGTAACTTACAGAGACTAGGCCGATAGACTTCCATTTGCTCTTTGGGGATGTAAGACTATTACTCAGACCTCAACGAGTGCTACTTCATTTTCCTTGGTATTCGGGATAGATGCCGTACTCCCAATAGAGATTGAACTCTAATCATTGAGAGTGACTTTAAAAGCTAAGATTCTTGAAGTAGCCTAGATAGAGCAGAGGTTCCAATAATAGAACTTGTTAAATGAGAAGCGATTGAGGGCTAATTATCACAATCAAGTTTATTAGAAAATAATGGCATGAGCCTTTGGCAAAAAGGTGAAAAATAACAAGTTGAAGGAAGAGGGACTAGTACTCGAGTAGATAAGGCTGAGTCTGACTGATCTGAGGGAAAAATTCAAACCAAATTTGGAAGGACCACTCATCCTTAAGCAATTATTGCTAAGGGGTGCTGTAATCTTTATAGATT
>CANXYI012035059.1:0-10027 GCA_948208565.1 Hura crepitans
CTAGTGTGTCCAAAATACACCATAAAGCTCATCTAAGCCTTCACCTTCCTCTTCTTATGAGCCTAGTCCATTTTGATAATTGCCTATTACAGATTCAATTTATAAAAATACATATAAAATCATATAGGCATAAAAAAATTACAAATGACCACACAAAACAACTCTTGGGCACCCATAGATCATAGAAAAAAATGTTAGGTTTCAAAAATTCTTACCTGAACTAAAAATGAGCACTATTCACAAAACTCAAAATCAAAAAAATTCCTTTGGTTTCCTTTGAGAATCTCACTTGAAATGGCATCTAGAGGCTATAAAGGCTTAAATCATTCCATTGGATGAGAGAAATTGGTGTTAGATGGAGGAGCAAAGGCCAATAATTTTCCTACTTGTGGCTGATGACATAAGAGAGAGGGAGAGGGAGAGTGATTTTTATTTCTTTGACCAAAAGAAATGAAATTGTTAACTATTTATAGTTTTAAGAAAAAATCCAATTTAAATGTATATTTCTCCCAATTTTTCTCCTATCTTTTTAACTCCAATTAATCTCATTTAATCATCAAAAATTAAATTAATTTAGGCCCCACAACACTCTTAAAATTGGAGTTCAAAAAAAGAGAAAAACCAAATTAATATGCCATTTTTATTTTACCCAATATTTAAATAAAATACTTTTCGACCTCCAAAAATTTCAATTCTAGTGCTAGCAGGCTAATTAGAATTTTTGAGTATCAAGTTATATAAGTCCTAAAATTTTTTATGCAACTTTTAGAATATTTACGGTTCAGCTTTGCCTTGTTCACTATTTATAAGATACTACCGTAAAAACTCTCTTAACATTTTTAACCAACCAAACGACTTCCGATTGGTTTCAAACTTTGCCTAATATTATTTTATGATTAATACTTTTATCTAGTAACTTAAATGTATCCTGGGTCTCGGGAACACTATTCATCTCTAGAAAAAGTACTATTCATAAAAGTTAGGATTTTCAGGTCGTTACAATATCATTCACATTCATAAGCCTTAAATCATTTCATGCATACATATATACCTATTTTTATATTAAAAATTTTATAGCACATTTACCATTGAATTAACATAAAGCATGTATTATATTAAATGAAAGCATCTATATGTTATAACATGTATGTAGACATATAATTCACATATGATTCATGCCTTGTCATCCAAACAATCACATGCTCAAATCCATGTTCATTATTATGATTTATCTTTGCTTGTCTAACATTCATCTTACTTTGTCAATCCATTTCTTTTTAGAATTGTATGTGACACTATAGTAGTGGGAGGGGTCCAATAGTACCTTTATACTACCATTTCGATGGTACCCAAAGGTATAAAATGGTGGTACCTAAATGTATAAATGATTATACCTAAAGGTATAAAACTTTGGTACCCAAGGGTATAAAATTATGGTACATGAAGGTACAAAACTCTAGCAAATCTACAAGTGTCCCTTATTTGGCATGCCAAACTATCTTTATAAGCTTGTATACATCCTAGGTAGAAATAGGTCTATATATTTCATATTTACTTATTTCAAGTCATTTTCCTTGCATATAAATCATATTCATAACCATGTTATGTTTCAAGTACTAAGCATGTTGCACATTCAATTCTTCCCCATAAAAGCCCACTTATTCAAATGTGTGCTAATTTACAATTCAACTTTATGTGCTTACCATTATCAAGGTCGTGATTCCAAATTCTCATATGCATACACTTAGTCATACAAAAGTATGAATTTATACATATAACAAATGTAAATTTTTCCATGTCCATTACTTATTTGAACTTACTCTTAATATCAATAAAGAAGTCCAAGCATTTTGGATACCTTTTTATCGATCTCATACCATTTAACCATTTGACATTATACACCTACAAAATTATAAGTTTTACTTTCAACATGTCTACCACACTTTTTACCTAACATAATAAAACTTGAACAAAGTAAAACACATAATATAATATGGATACTCTTATATAGACATATTTGGATATGATGGCAAAAACATCAAGAAATGATCACATTTACATTTTACTTAATGAATAGTATAAGTTACATATGAAAATTATCTTACTATTCTTGAAGCTTAATTACTCTCTTGAAAACTTTCAACATACCTAAAAAACTAATTCAACAATATATCAAAATGCAAAAACAAGTTTGATCTTACCATTTCTCATATAAAGCATACCTTCTAAAATCACTTAATCACATAATACATACATGCATTTGTTTCAGCCTAATCTAAAATTTATCAACAATTTTATTAAGTTCATTTATTCCATAGTAATATGTTTATCATATATATATAATGTTATAAATCTCAATATTTAGTCAATTCGAGCCAATACAAGTAAGCACAGATGCTATATAATCTCTTTATTATTATTATTATTATTATTATTATTATTATTATTATTATTATTTTGGCAAACTTAGGCACATGCAAAATGATATATGCATATCTAACATTATTCAATCAAAATTTATGTGCTATGGTTAGTTTCAATAGTAATAAATCTTTTAACATGCAAAACTCTATAATAATTTCCCTTTTTTTATCCTTTCTTTTCCTAGTTCTAATCTATCCATTTTAAAATTTAGTAGTTTACTTCATTTTATTTAGATTTAATATGCTTGATGCTATTTGTTAAATTCATCTAACAATTTGAAACATGCTTTTGTATGCTGGTTTCAAACATGCTTTTGTATGTTAAGAATAAGTATCAAACATTAGAATAAAATTTTAAAGGTAAGAGGCATACTTTACTAAGTTTATATAACATACTTCTTATCCACTCATCTATTTGCCATATTTCTAATTCTATCATATTAATCCTTATTATTTAGATAAAGCTAACCTTTTCATATTTAATTCCCATATGTTATAGGTGGATTTTACATTATATGCATTCTATATGTGGCTTCTGTGGACCTAAATAGTAGTACCCTACCATAAAATATTGCTTTATGTTTTTATCATCCACTCTAACGGCCATATAGTTAACTCTAATGGCTATATGGTTAAGTATACTTATTTCATAAACTATTTCTTGAGTAGACTATATGCATAAGCTAATGACTTAGTTTTGCACTCACTTCACTAACATTTTACTTATTTACCTATAACCGAGTTATTTAACTCACTGAGCATTAATATACTATCTTACTCTAATGAGTTCTCTCTTTAAAACATATCATAACTATGAGAAAATAGCTAACATACCCTACGCTAAAATTTCTTATTTTTTTATCAAATTAAGACTTCAATTCCGACCAAGGATTTGCCTTTGGTTTCCAATGTTCCAATACTAACAAAATTTTCTTTTTCTTCTTCTTTTTATAATGTCTATAGCATACCTATCCCCTTTTTAAGTGTTATTTGCACAATAACTCATAAATTTTTTTCTAAGCATAGTTTTAGCACAATTGGACTTTAATTTCATAAAATTAATTGACCCCTAAATATCTATAATTTCACACAAAATAAAATAATCTCTTTCTTGCTATTTTTGTAAAGCTAGTTCCCTAAATCTGATTTGATCCCACTACAGTAATCTCACCTCCAATACTTTGATTTTTATAATAGAAACCTCAAGCAAAAATCCTCTATTTACACTTTGGCATTCAAATATTAAATTAAAAGAGAAATTATGTCACTTAGAACCTATTTTTCTTCGAAGATACCTCTACTCAGAATTCTTAAATCAATGGTCAGCTCTTGAATTTCCCCTCTTTACACTTCAACAACGCTAAATGGTCCCAATTTTACCTCTCCTTTGTTGTCTAACTAAAAACAACACATAACCTCTTCCTTTCTCCTATTACATATTATACTTCAAGTCTTCAAGCCTTATTATCACTGTATCTAAAAAAAAGAGATGAGTTAAAATTATCTTTAGGGTAGGCAAAATTATTTAGCCATGACACCATTTCTTTGTCTCCTAGAATCTTGAATTCAACCCTTCAAATCATATGTCCTCTCTACTTTAATCTCAATTCTTCCTTCATTGAACCATAATCGATGCACTTCCTCCTCCATTACTCTATCTCTTTTTTTAGTATATCCCTTGAATATCTTCCTAGTTCACATCACAAATTCGAATTTCACCTATAGCAGCTTCATTTGGAATAGTAAAGGTTAAAGGCTTCAACTCTCATCACTAGATTGCTTTCAAATTAAGAAGGTAAAAAAAATATTATGCTATTTGATATTCATAACTTTATTTTAGGTTATAATCCTATGGATTTCTTGAGATTGTTAGTGAATAAGCTGAGAATTGAAGACCTAATTTCATTAAGGAATTTGGTTCCTATATAGGTCTTTTTAAGAAGTTTCCTTATTGTAAAAGATATTTTTTTGAGGAAATATAGTTTTTCCTTTATGTTCCATACACACTTTTTAGCTATTTCTTTTATTTATTATTTGCCTTGAGTAAGTCTTCTTTCAAATTTTGAATGAGTACACATAAATCCTTTTCTTTAGATACTCAACATAACTTGAATTTTCACTCAATATTACTTAAATCCTATACCTTAATTCCATTACCCATTGCTAAATCCATAGTTAACTCATTTTAAAAAATAGGGAATTTTAGGATGTTATAATTATGCCCCACTTAAGAAATTTTATCCTCAAAATTCATACAGTTCATTGCTTTTGCCTTTTAAAAATATCACCACCCATTTATCACTCTTTTCTTTCTATAGTTCCTTTTAGGCTTATTCTTTTAAAATCTTAACTTAATAGGAATATTATCATCTCCCAAAGTCCAATAAATCCTGTCTCCCTTCTTTTAATATTAACATCAACTAAAAATTCCACTAATGTAATGCCCGTAGATCGACGTTTCATGAATAGTACCTCTAAGGCTTGAATATTGTTCCTAGGAAGCCAAGATAACTTTGTAAGGCGAGTAAAGGTATGTACTAGTCATAAAATTTTGATGGGCCAAAAAATGGGACAAATGGATTAATTTAAGATTTTAGTAGAACCAATAATTAATTTTAGACAATAAACTAATAAATAGTAATCTTAAATGAGATTGTGTAGAGAATGACCCAGGATGTGCCTAGATAGACCTGAAAATAATGCACCCTAAAGGTCAAAAATTCCATTGAGTTCATTGGCGAAGGAATTTTAAATTTCTAAGATCGTTTGATATTTTTTTTAAAATTTCTTATTATAACAAGTGAATAGTACACCCACTTGCCAGAGGAGTTTGGACTTGGAATTTTACAAGGCCATAAATGGGCCCAATTGATGATTTTTAGAACAAAAGTAACTATTTTTAGAAGTCCAAAATAATTTTTAAAATTTTCCAAAATTTAAGTTAAAATATGATTTTATAGACCGTTAGATTGCCATATGGCACGATATAACACATCCACCATTAATATATAAGGGTCCCCCATATATGTACATCATTTTACATGTGTGAGAAAGTCATCTTTAACCTTAAAGAACCTTAAAAGCTGAGACCATTCTTGGTGAGTTCCCCTACCATTTTTCACATCAAAACCACCTTTAAAAACCACCAAATGTTACATATTTTATATGGATTAAACCCTCCATAACCTCTAAAGTTTAAATTTAGCCTTAAAATCACCAAAAAAAGCTCACTTTTGGAATATTAGTATATGAGGTGAATAGTGACCTTTTTAACTATAAGTGCTCCTTTCCTAATTTTTATTTTAGGTTTATGTAGTCTTTGAAATTCTAAGAATTTCTATGTTTATAGATTTTTATTTAGAGCTTCCTATGATTTTATATGAATTTTTAAATTAATGTTCCATAATGTAGGTACAAGGAGAGATCTTAAAGAACAAAGGTAAACAAGGCCATAGAATGGTGGAAAAGGGTGTAAAGATACCTTAGGTATATAGATTTAATACAATAAATGCATGCCAACATGTGTTTGTATGTGTACATGTATGAACATATGTATGGAAGTTTGGGTTTATGCATGTGTGCACTTGATTTGATGTAATATGCATGCTATGATGTAAATTAGATGTGATAATGATCACATGGATGTGTTTTGGATGTAAAAAGTATGGGTACATGCATGATGTAAGTATGGTCATATGCATGACATGCATGTCATGGCATGTGCATGTGTGCATGATGTGTGTACATGATGAATTATGATGTTAATATAATGTGTAACATGAATGTGTCATGGTATGTTAAAATAAATATATGGTTATGTCATGATGCATGGTTATGGTTATGTATGGTCATTATAATAATGAATAATTTATGTAAATTATGCTAAGAAATGGATAAGGAAAAATGTATATTAAATGTAAAGTGAAATTTACTTTACGATGTATAATATGACATGTGTATTTAAGTATGAAAAATAGATTTGGGTAATATGAGAAAACATACTTGAAATGATTATATGTGATACTTTATGATGTGGAAATGACATGATATATTGTGGCATGAGGCCATGAGAAGAATGAGAAAAGACCAAATGAATAATAATATTTATAAAAATGACCTATAATTGTCTCGTAAAATAGAGCAAATGAAATTGACTTAAGTCTTAATAACATGGAAAGAAATAAAATAAATGAATAGTAAATAAATAAAAATAATTAATAGACAGTTAGCCCAATAATTAGATACTCACTGGATAGGTTGACCAGTCAACTAGGGATTAGCAATTACTAGAGGTATTGGTCCTCTTAGGCCTTTACCAATATGATTGTGATGACAGGTGCAACTACTGAGGTCCTTATATTTAGGCCACTGCACTAGGCTAGTATAGTAGTTGAGGTCTATTAGTGGCTAGTGCTTAACATGTTTGGATATATTTTTTTATTTGGTACTAGGAGGTTTACAGATTGATTCCTATTATCAGTCTAAGTAGGTATAGCTACCGAGGTCCAATGTGTGGGCCACTACACTAGGCTGGTGCAGTAGCAAAGGTTCTATATGTAGGCCATTGCACTAGAAAGGTGCAACTATCGAGGTATTGAGATGTAAGCTATTGTACTAGGCTAGTGCAGTAGCTAAGGTCCAGGGTGAGGGCCACTACACTAGGTGAGTGCAGTCGTCGGGGTAAAAAATGTAGGCCACTATACAATCTAGATTTCCTTTGTAATCTAGTATTTAAAGTGTCATCTTTCTAGTTTAGGCCTAAAGGATAAAGTGAATATAATGAACTATAACAATAAATAGTAAATAGGAAATTTATAAAATAAAGTTTATAACATGAAACTGGTAGTTTAGTTAATAAGACAAAATAATAAATATTATTATTAATTTTTATGACACTGTCTCAATATATTGCATGATGATTGCATAATTTGAATAATGCATGTGTGACTACATGACATGATTTTATTATATTAAATTCACCACTAAGTGTTGTACTTAGCATATCAGTGTTCTAATGCACAGGTAGTAGATAGAGTAGCTACTCAGCCTCAGTAAAGTATTGCAGTGTAGTAGACTGATTTTGAGGGTATAATTCCATTCTCTTTATTATCTATTAAAAGCACTCATGTAATTTATGTGGAGTTAGGCTTAGTTTTTGTAAGATCAAATATTTATTTAAGCTTATGATAGAATGATTTGTAGCATGTATGCTTAATTTACTTGAATGATATTAACATTTATGTTCTGATGTAATGTGGTCTTAGGGCCCTATGTGATGATACTATGAAGTTAATTATAATCTGTATATTCATATTTAGGGGCTAGTTTGAAGATTTAAGTAATATCTGAAGGGAATATAAGCATGACTATAAGTGTTAAATGAATAAGCCCTTAGGGAAAAATCAGGATGGGTGACATAGTGGGAAGTAGCACTACCTATCGGGTTCCTTTAGGAATCAGATAAAGGTGTTACATGTAATGGTATCAGAATCAAATTTAGGCATTCCTAGGTTTTTTACATGAGTGCTAGTGTCTAGGATTGACTTTTTAGATAATCACACTATAATGAGGTTGACATAGGTTATTCTTTTGTAGTGATCAATATGAGTGAAAGGACACTATCTGAACATGGAGAAGAGGTAGCTAGTCATGTTTTTACTTCAAGTCAGGGAGCAGTTGTTAGTGCAGTGATACCTGAACCTAGAAATGTTGCATAGCCATAACAGCCATAATAGTTACCACAACAACAGCAAGCTTCCTCGACATTACTATAATAGATTGTAAAACTATTGAGGCATACATCAAGAGCAGTACCACATCTTCCACTAGCTCTAGTTCCTCCTTTACTTCTAGCACCATTACCAAAGACTTATCTAGAGTAGGTAAAGAAGATGGGTGTAGTTAATTTTCTAGGGGCTAAAGAGGATGATGCGGCTAAAGTTGAATATTGGCTTAAGAGGGCTCAGAGGATATTAGAACAATTGAAATGTACTAATGAGGAGAACTTGAAGTATGCTACTTCTCTACTACAAGAAGAAGCCTTTCATTGGTGGGACACCATAAAAAAAAGAAAGGCAACAGTAGCTAAGGTTACTTAGGACTTCTTTTTGATAGAATTTAAAAAGAGATACATTTTAGAATCATACAAAGATAAGAAGAAGCAAGAGTTCTTCAACTTGAAGCAAGGTAGAAGGTTAGTTTCTAAATATGAGAAGGACTTTGCAAGACTTAGTAGATATGCAGAGGAGTTTATCTCCACTGAAGAGGAGAGATGTAAATGGTTCATGCAACACCTTAATATGGAGCTACATATGCAGATAGCAAATTCGAAGATTATAAATTTTACAGTTTTACTTTTAGCTACCTATGACATGGAAGAGATAATACAGGAGAAGAGAGAGATTTTATAGAGAAAGAGGCAGTATACAGCTGACCAAACTAGCTCAACACTTAGAGATAATAAGAGACAGAGGGAGGTCCAAACTCAGCCTTAATTAATACATCAGATACAGAGGCAACCACAGTCTTAGAGGTTAGGACGTGCATCTATATCCAGGCTTAGACCTCTGCAGCAAACCTCAAGTGCCCCAATTTTAGTAGCCAAGAGTGTACCTCCTACCTATGAGACATGTAATAAAAGACATTGGGGGTAGTGCAGAGTGGCCAGGATAGAAGAGTGTTTTGTGTGTAGGCCTAAAGACCATTATCAAAGGGATTGGCTATAGAGGCAAGCTGAACCTGCACAGACACAAGATTCAGCAGCACCCCAAAACAGGTGGCAAAGATAGTTTAGAGCTTACCAACCTAATAGCAGCCAAGGAACCAAGTCTGAGGCATGAGCTCTAGCCAAACAGTATGCCATCAAAGCTTGTGAGCATGTAAAAGCTCTAGATGTGATAGCTAGTACATTTTTCTTATTTGATACTCTAGTTTTGGCATTGATATTTCTAAGCTAAACACATTCTTATGTATACACTACACAAGCACAAGATAGGGGATTAGAACCAGAACCAGTAAATATAGATATTCAAGTCAGTAATCCAATTGGACAAAGTGTCTAACAACTTGAAAATCTCGACTCTCGTGAATAGTGCTTCTCAAAATTCGAGTCGCACTAAGCATACCAACACGGAGTATTAATTACAAGAGAATTTTGGGCAAAGTTTGAAGCCAATCCAAAGTCATTTGGATGGTTAAAAATGCTAATTAAGATTTTATAGTAGTGTCCCCTAAATAGTGCCACATGCAAAGCTGAAACATAAAATAAATAAAAAGTTGCACAAAATAATTCGAAAATGTTACAACCTGATACTCAAATATTTTGAATAGTCTAACAGCTTTGGGACTAGAATTTTTTGAGTTTGAGAACTATTTTGATCCAATTTTCAAGACATAAAATGTATTAACTTTTCGGGTTATTGTCATCATTTAGGCTTAAGATTTTAAGAAGATTTAAGGCTTAGATTGATGGAATTTTTGGGAAAAAATGAAAGAAAAATGATATTCTTATCTGTTATAATAATTTTTTGAACGAATGAAAAATTATTTTGTGAGAAAGTATAAATAGGGGAAATTCTTATTTCCTATCATTACACACTAACACT